>WEIV01017115.1:434175-481343 GCA_013390005.1 Calyptomena viridis
TGCACACCCTGCCCTGTGCACACCCAGCTCTGTGCACACCCTGCCCTGTGCACACCCAGCTCTGTGCACACCCTGCCCTGTGCACACCCTGCTCTCTGCACACCCTGCCCTGTGCACACCCAGCTCTGTGCACACCCAGCTCTGTGCACACCCTGCCCTGTGCACACCCAGCTCTGTGCACACCCTGCCCTGTGCACACGCAGCTCTGTGCACACCCAGCTCTGTGCACACCCTGCCTTGTGCATATCCTGCCCTGTGCACACCCAGCTCTGTGCTCAGCACTGCCGTGGTGGGGACACCAGGCTCACCCTCCTGGGCGACCATCTGCGGTTTATTAAAGCACCACCAGCACCAAGGGATGAGAGCTACGGCAAAAGGAAACCCACCGAAATGGAACCACATTCCTAAGCACAAATACTTAGCTTAAGAATAACAGCTGCAGTTAATTCCAAGGAAAGCAGCTTGTTCTATGAGCCACCCCTTATCCAGCTTTTCTAATACTTGTTTCCCTCTAAGGGGGCTGTGGGGGAGGAGGAACTTCACGGTGCTCTAAGCACCAGTTTTACACCTTTGTCACATCCAAAGCTCCCCCCGCCTCAGCAGCAGAGGCTGTCAGAGAACAGGGGATAAAGGCAAATCTTTGGAAGAGCAGGAACTAAAGCCAACCTACAGAAAAGCAACGGGTGAGGGCCGAGGAGAGAGTGCAACCAACAACACTGCTTATTTGTGGGGTGATACCTTAACAAAGATCACTGTAATCCCTCCTTAGAGCCCACAGCAGTCCACAATCCATGGAGACTCCAATCGTGGAGCTGGGCCTGCCCTGGAATTTCAGACAGGTGCACACTCCTCATCCAAAGGAGGACTCCTTGGGTTCGAGCACCAACTCTTAGAAAGTACTGGCCTATGGCTGAAGTGTGTCACTTTTCACAGCAGCACTCAACAAGAACTGGGACAATTAAATAGCAAGTTTTCATGGGGACCTTGTTGCTGCTTTAGATTCTTATAAATGTAAGGGGGAAAAGGAGAACCTTTGGTTTAATATAAAATTGACAACTAAAATGCTTTCTGTAGAAATGGTGGATGGAAAATCAAGGGTGGGCAGACAATCTTAAAAGTGAAGAAGGCCACAAGAACAAGTGCAATTTTTTCTTTTTTTTTCTCTTTTTTTTTAATTTTTTTTGTAAAAACAGAAAAGAAAGGAAAAGAAGCAGCTTTTGAGTTCTAAAGAACCTGATTGTAATGTTACTGTTGTCCTTTCTCTGGGCAATACGGGCGTAACGTGTATCCCTGGGATTGCATAACAAACCCTTCTGTGGGAACTTCCCTTGTTTAATACTTGTTTCACAGAATGCAGCCTAAGATTAATTCCCTTGGTTTTGTTTGTTTTTCAGCATTTTGTGTACGTGTGAAAAGTAGTCTTGGATAATTAAGACTGTGTCTAAAATCACAGTTACAGTATGCTGATCTATAAGGAAACTCAGGTACTCATGCTTAACTATAAAAAATAAGATAAAACAATATCTTAACCCATATTTTACTAAGTTTATTACACACCATAATATTTACAAAGTTAAATGTTAACTGTAAAGTTTCTATCATGTGGGTTTGGTTTTTTTTTAATTTTTATTTTTGTTTTTTAAAGAACTATGCCCTGCATCTAATAACCCTACAGCAAGTACAGGTCATTAAGTGAGTCTGTGTGACTGCATTAGGAAACAGGCAGTACTCTTGTGTTACAACAAAACAGTTTATTTGTGATCAGTGTTTTATATTCTATACATCCTTCACAAATTTAATTTTACATAATCGGATACTTCATTTAAAACGTAAGATTTAAGCTTCTAGTTCTTCCCTATAACAGAAGGCTGGTATAAGTTATTTGAAAATGAGGTAACATTTCACAGAACATTTTTTTCAAGTTTTAGAGAACTAAATTTGCATTTTGTTAAAATCAAAAAGTAGGAAAAAGATGTTTCTTTACAAATGACTTTGCTCAAGTATGTGTTCAAAGAAAACAGGATAAAAAGGCTTTTTTTTCTTCTAACATTCTGTACTGTACTGTGTTGTTCAATCAATAGGAATTAGCTTCTGCCATTTGCTAAAAGAATGAGTAGTGGGGCACGGGATAAGTTGGGAATTTCATAACTGGTAACAGAACCATTCTCTTGGGTAAACCTACAGAGAGAAGAAAGGGAGAGGACTCCAAATAAGTTCAGCAATCCAAGAAAGTCAGATAAGAGTTTACAGTAGTGTTCTCATTAACCTTTTCCAGATCAGTCAGTCAATGTGATTTCAGGGTGCAGAGTCCCATAAACAGTAACACTTCAACACTTTGCACTATTTCAGACAGATGGTTGGCTTACAGTCTGCTTTTATTTTTGCCCTGGTGTTTGGTAAAATTAAAGGAAGTGATATGCTTAAAAGCAGAGTGTGTATTTGGACTTGAAGCTCTACTTCATGATCTTTATGGTAATTAATCTCTACCAGCTCGTTCTACGTTCTGAGTTAATTTCACAGGCCAGTTGCAATTGCAGATATTCTAGACAGGCACTGCTGTGCATAAAATACAACTCACAGGGAAACTGTTCAGCAGTTTTGATCAGCATCCAGGTAGGTCAGCCAAAAATCAAGCACCTACAGTAAATTCTGCATCTGCTTCCTTATTCTGCATTCCCTCTCCTGTATTGAAGTGGCAAATCTGGAAAGATTAACATCTGCCTGATTTCATCATTATTTTTGAGTTCTTGTGGCCTCACAAACTTCTGCACAATTCAACGTTTGTTTGGGGTTTTAATCTTGCCTATTTAAAATCTAGTATTTAACCTATGTATCCATTTAGAAATCACAAAGCAGCAACAGCAGGTATTCCAGAGCACCAGATGATTAAAGTGAAGTTTCCCAACATGCAACAGCTTACAAAGGCAAAGAGACATGTTTACCTTACAGCCAAAAAGCATTATCCCAGAACTTTGCATCACAATCATAAGACATTAAAAACAGAAACTCTTTATGTGAAAAATGGGGGCATCCAATTCCACAATGCTTTGAAGTCAGTGATATGTCACATATACACAGCTAAGTGCTTAAAATGCACCTCCTAAAATAGGCATAATGAGGAAAAACCACAAAACAGAAGGAATGAATGAAAAAAGCAAGAAAGGTTGGTAACAGTTGTATTCCTGTCTTCAGCAGGGAAGGATTCCACATGTCACAGTGTGTCCCTGCTTGGAAAAATACACACATGCACATACCACTCATCCTAGTTATACACTGAGACAGTTGCTTGGAAAGAGCCAAGGGGATTTTTTAAAAATCCACACTCTGAACTAAATTTCCTTTCATTTTTCCCTGAGAACACATGTAGCTGTTCCTTGTGTGATGCACCACAAAGGACAACACTCCGTGGGACAGCCCTGCTGCCAGCTGCCCTTCTGTCAGAGCACAGGGCCAGTCAGCAGGTCAGCTCCAATTTTAAGGGCAGAATTCCACACTGAGTGCAGCCTGTGGGCCCATCCTCCATCCCCTTTCAGTACAGAATTGCACAAGCTGGTCTCAGCCAGGCAAAGCAAACATTTTCAATAAAGCAGCAGCATTCTTCCCCTGTTAGAGCTTGTACTGCTGGAAAAGTCATGAAATCAGCATTTCAAAATATTTTAAACTTTTGTAATGGTATCAGGGGACTTGGTATTGCCCAAGTTACACATATTTGGGAGGAATAAGTCCTGCAACTGCTCAAAAGCAAACATTTCCCATATGAAAAAGTGCAGGCCTTGAAACTCGCTGGTCATTTGAGCAGCAGGCTGTGACCAGTCCCTGCCATGGGAGAGGCTGGTGGGACTGGTTGTGGGGGGCTCACCTTGTGTGTGCCAGGACATATCACTGACTCCAAACTGCTCTGCTCCCATTGCCACATAAACCTCATTCAAAGTAACCAAAAGGGCCGGTTAGAGGAATGCATTGTTAGTCCAGCATAAAACAAGCCAGTGGGTAGGGAGAAGCCGAGTTAGGAAAAACCCTTCTATCACAGCTCTCTGGTTATCAGCTCATTTTACAGTCTCCATGAAACCAGTGCTTTGCCAGCCTAATATCACACATTTCATAGTGAAAAGCATTGTGGCAAACGACCATGTCCTGGCTGCCTTCAGTCTGATCACTAACAGTACAAGCTGCCCAAACCCATCCTGGTGTCCCAAGCAGTGGAGGTTTAGCCTGTGGGTGTGAGGGTGTATTTGCCCATGGACTCATAGAATTGATGGCATTAAGGGGGATTTGTCCACAAGCCACTTACACTTGGGGACAAACATTTTGCCAATATTACTGTAATGCCATTTAGCTAAATGTGGGTGAGAGATGCTGAAATAGGCCCTTCGGTAGTCTTTGAATGGAGCACGGATTGGCTGTAAAAAGTAAGGGAACTACTTCCACTGGGTTCCATAAGAAGGGAACAGGCAATTAGAACAAGCAGTCCTTCCACAGACCAGGCAAAGCAGAGGCAAAAAGCTACTCCAACCAAAAAAGAACCACAAGGTTATGGCATAAAAGTGTTGTTGTTGTCATGGTTTAAGAGCTTTAATCTCTTTGAATTTCTCCTCGGACTGCCACATTTGGACTGCCACACCAGTGTCTGCATGGTTTCTAACATTAATTATGGGCTATACGTACCGTAGGCCGGTGCTGCTGTGCTGTACCCATATGGTGCTCCATAACCTGCAGGGAAACACAGGGATGGGGGTCATTTCCTGCACTACCTGAGCACAACCACAGTCTGTACACGGGGAGGAACCCTGTCTGGTACCTGAAATAGGACCACAGCAAAAACAAACACACCAACATCAAAATCCTTCTACGTGGTGACCTGAAGAATAAGCTACCCAGGGATCTTCTCAAGCCTTTGCCTCAAAGAGTTAAATTCCCTATTTCATTTTCTCAGCATTTTCTTTTCAGCTGAGTCCCTCAAGTCTGCACTGTCATAGCATGGAGTTGGCATGACCCAGAGATCCCATATTTGCTTGTGTTCTTCCTAAAACACAAATGCAGTCTATGCAGAGAACAGTCATTTTTCTAAATTTCCATTATAAAGGGGAATTCTGGATGCCTGTGGCAGATGCCAAATCCCCATCCATACAGCTTCTGTGAACAGACAAAGTTCCACAGAGGACATCTGAATACCTCCACACAAAACAGAGCAGAATCATTTTTTCCCAGAGAGCAAAGTGTGACTGGAGTGAGACAAAAAGCAACAGAGGTAACACTAACATTGGTTACTACATCTCAGTAGTTTATGGAGGCCTTACAGGGGCTTTTTCTGGTAAGATTGCTTGTGTCATCACAAAAAGCAAAAGATTTCTGAGAAGAACAGGGGATGGAGAGAAATAATCTGTGAAGGCCAAGGCCAATAAAAGCTTAACTACAGCGACTGGGAAATTAAACTTATTTCTGGAGTAATTCCATGCTGGCAAGAAGCATGCCCCTGGCAGGTTAAAGTGTCTCATAAATGACTCCTTAGGCAGACAGACAGTTCCAAAAACAATGTTAACAGCCATTAAAAATGAATTACTGGTTTTTAATATTTAAAATGACATGACCATACAGGAACAATGAAGACGACATGCTGCTGACTGTGCCAGAAAGGAAGGCTCCCAAACAACAGGGCTGTGCTATTGGCACGTGTGAGCTGCTCAGGGTGTAATTAGAGCTCCTGCTGTAATCTGAAAAACTGAGCATGAGGAATGTAAGTGTTATTTTTTGGAAGCTATTGGATTTGCTTTGACTGAGGCACCTTCAGCATCTCATTCTTACAAATATGTGCTTCTTATAACAAGTGAAAACAAAGTGGATTTCCTTCACGTGTCACCTGCAAACCTCAGACATGATGTAGTCACAAAGAAAGTGCACTTTGAAAATTCGTTAAAATTTTCTTATGAAGATGTGAAATGGGAACCATAAGTCCTTGGATTTCCAAAACTATTTCTGCTAATCAGAAAAATGCAGTGGGGGTGATGACTTCACATCACCTAGACTATGACCAGAAATACTGTTATTTCTGGCCACCACAGAAGCTACTAAAAGATGCTTCCAGGTGCAACTCATGTAAAAAGTTTCTGGGAGCTCAGGGACTCCTGATACTGAGTCTGTTGACTTCATGTCCACAGGAGTTTCTTGGGAAAGTCACTCCTAAACAGCACATGATCCAGGAGGTTCTTAGGTAGGAAGAGAGTTTTGGGAATTGTGCCATGGCAGTGAATTATGAAAAACAAACCATAACAGAATAAAGCCAGAAAAGCCATTATGCCCCTAACTGTGTGCTCTGTGCACACTGAGCTTCAAGTTGTACACTCACAAAGGCCATGCACTGCCAGCTTTCCAGCTCTTGGATTTCCTCAAAGCCCCATGAATTCTGCCTTCTGCTTCACCTCAAATGATTAAAGAAATCACTTGCACAGGTGACTGACACACATGAAAAAGAACACCCTGGCAGACAAAAATGAAGGTATGCAGTGCCTTACCTGGTGTGATGTATCCAGTAGCAGCAGCTGCCCCAACAAATGCCCCTCGTGTTAAAGCACCTCGTCCTCTGCCTCGAACAGCCTGGACTGCTGCAGAAACAGCTGTGTTGACAACCCCTTTAGTCTGCCCAGAGTGACAAAAAATAGCAATTCAGAGAGTGAAAGTGTTGCTGGAATACAAGGCCACCTGCATTAAATCCCCTCTTTCAGAGAGCTCTTTCACATGCCTGTGGCCAAGTGCTGTGCTGGAGGATGGCACCGACAGGAACATGGAACCCCGTCACTGACTGCAGAGCCCAGCACATCCTGCTCAGCCCTGGCAGTTCCCTCACTCAGACCTCGTTATTTACCTCAGATCTGGTCATGAGAAACCTGTGGCTTTTCACGCTCTCCCTGCTGTCTTTCCCACCTCCTTACAAGCTTCCTCTCCTCAACCTACAGCATTGTCTTGGCATCTCTCTTACCCTCCAGAACCCACGTCACTGCAGCAGGGCCAGGAGTTCACTCCCAATACAACCAAACACCTCACAACACCACCAGCCTGCATGAACCTCACTTTACTAGAATGCTGCCTCCTGCACCAAAAACCAACCCAGGGCTGGGATAACAGAGCAGTCCAAAAAGCAAAGAACAACTCTTACCTGAGGAAGAATCTTCTTTTTCTTGTTGTTTGCTGCATTAGGCCCAGAAAACAGTTTTTCAAGTGCTGCTAATGCAGCACTTGCTTTTGCTACTTTCTTGTTTGGGCCTGCACCTCTGAACTTCTGCCCATCTACTTCTACCTGAAAATTGAGATGTAAGTTTATGGCTAGCATTGATCCTTGGAATATCATGCTGCACCCACTCAGCTGAGGTGCCATCCATAAAGAACTTCAGTAGGAAAAACATCCCCTGTGTTTTATGTGACAAATTGCTATTGATTCCAGACATGAAGCTGCTAATGGATACCAGGGTGATCCTGGGAACCAGTGTGTCACAGATACTGGGAATCTGGAAACTACAGGTTCAATTCAAAGAGGTCCAGTAAATCTATTGGATAACAGATTTAGCCCATACCATGGAGCCTTCCCTAACAGGAATCACATGAGGCTCCTCTCATCTTTATCAATCCAGCATCTTTGCCTCCACTATACATACACTGTCTAACTGGGATGAGCCCAGTGCTACTTCAGAGACAGCGTAAGTACATGAAGAAATGAAATAAGTTTGCCCTCTGCTACAGTCATTCTAAATACCTTGGTACACTGGCAGCAGGAGATGCAAATCAGCTCACTGCATGGGGCCACTAAGTATGTTTGCAAAATGTGCCAAGCAAGTATTTTTGTCAAGCTGTGGCTCTTCTACTCCCCTCTTCCTCCTCATGTTAAGATATGATGTCAGAATCCAGTTTTGTCTCACTGAATTTTCCTAAAGCATAAAGGATATTCCTTCCTCCATCAAATCACAGCAGCAAAGAGAGAGATAAAAACCTGACATCACTGCCACAGATGGGTGTTGCAAAAAGCAAATAGAAAAAATCTGAAGTGTAGCAGCAAGTGACTGACACACTGGTGATAAAACCCCCCAGCAACTGCATCTCTGCTCCGCTCACCTCCATCACAAAGCGCTTGTCGTGGCTTCCACCAGTCTCGGAGATGAGCTCGTACTTGAGACCCCTTCTCTTTTCATTGAGCTCCATCACTGGGTTTTTGCCACTTGCTGTGAGTATGGGACCCTGAGTTCTTACCTGGAGAGACATTCAGGGTGTTACTTTAGAGCCTTTATCTCTTCAAAAGGCAAAGCTCTGCAGACTTGTATCCCAGGTAACACTGCCTTGGCTGCAGCAATATGTGCTGTGCTGGCAGAGCACATGGGAAGTCTCTAAAGAGGGGCAAGAGGACAAACAATGGTGTCAAAGAAGTTACACCCATTTATTTCTGTTGGTGAGGGCAGTGTCCTCATGGCCTGGTCTGTGCCTGCACAGCCTGGACATTACACCAGCTACACTTGGAATACAGCCCTGGGAGAATCCAAGGCTGAAGGTGGGGCCATGGTGTCGGGTTCCTTGAAGTGAAAGGCTTTATCTGTGAAAGGAGAGATGGCCTTCCCAGGCCTGCACTTGTCTCTGCTCGCTCTAATTACAGCCTGGCACTGCCCAGCTCTCACGTGTTTCAGCACAAACTGCTCTAACTGTTTGTAAAGCAAGGAAGGTAAAGCTGAGATCTCAGCACATCTGTGGATCAGCCTGCAATGGATGCTCTCAGCTATGGATAAACAGGACAGCTGGGTTAAAAATACCCCAGTTCCCTCTCCCGGGAAATTTCTCAGAGGACTAAATGCATATGTAATTTCAGTTATCCATGATTACACACTGTCTGGAAATTAAGTGTCTCCCAGCTGAAGAAATTAATGTTTTAACATATTTACAAGTAGAAGAACAGAAAGAAACCAATGGAAAAGCAAAAATCCCAAGCCCACAGTTCTATCACTTGTACTTTCAATGCCATCCTCACCTCTAGGGTAGCGGAGGTGTCAGCTGTGGAATTTCCAGTATTATTGCTTGAGATTGAAGACGTAGTTTCATTTTTACCTTCAGTATCTGATTTTTCATCAGAACTTACACACTCCACATCTGCGTCAAAACCAGTGGGATACCCCATGGCTTGTAAAACCTACAACAGCCATGTGAAATGAGCTGTGAGAGAGGCAGCAGAACAGGAACAAATACAAAGCTGATCACAACACACACAAAAAATCCACCAGATTACTTAAAATGTTAGTTTTCTCCTATTTGAAATGGAGATATCCATTTCAATGGATAGGAACGGGGAATACAAAATCATTGGGGAATACAAATAATTTCAGGTTTCCAAAAGTGGAATCGACACAAACCAGAATTTAGTCTTAAAGATAGCAATGACTCATGAGCATCATTCATCATCTTGAGAATTCCTTGTAAAATAAGAGACTAAAGACACTGTTTAACAGCACAATAAGGAGTTTCATGAATAATTTTGCTCCTCTCTGTGTCTATGGACAGATCAAGAGATGGATTGTGGGGCAAACAAGGCAAACGGTCTTGTGAGAATTAAAGCCTTGTACTTGTACAAGATGGTACTTCTGGAGCTCAGTTCCTTCAAAAACATGCTCCACTAGCAAGGCCAGCCTCTCCCTTAACCAGCTTCCTGACCCAGCTCTGCACAGCTACCAGACACAGGGCCAAAGGAATCTGAAAGGGACCTGAAGCTCTGCTGAAAATTTAGTCCCAAGAACAAAGTCTGCAAAAATGACTGTGTTCCAACCCTGAGCTGAGAACTACACAGGTAACCCCAGGCTCAGCTCCCATGCAATCCAGGCACATCTGCCTGCATTTTCAGCGCTTCTGCATTTTAAAAAGGTCAGATTAGAAAGTGAAATGGTCACATTATTCCCTCTTGTAAGACTGGGAAGGCAGGGCCTGGATCTGCTAGGAAGAGAAAGGAAAGAAAGAAAAAAGCAAGTCTCTACCACAGCCCCCATTTCCTCTTGGCTTGAATTGTGTTTTGATGTGTAAATTTAGAGAAAACAGAGCTGGGTCGGTACCAGCACAGATCTGGCTGATGCAGAGAGGTTCAAGGGCAGAGCAGTCACAGCTTTTTAGGGCAAATGCATTTTTTTTGCTTTTTTTTTTCAAACAACTGCAGAGAGGGAGGCAAAAATAAAAGAATGAGGCAGAAGGTCTGGAAGGACACACACGCAGAGAGCTACTTTTCCTGGAGGAACAACACATGCCCTCAGATACTTCTGGACACTTTGAACTTGAAAGCACACAGGACAATGGGAGTTTGAAAACTGAAATCAAAGGAAAGCAGAAAGTTGCCAGACGAAGGTTCTAAAAAGGAAATTCTTGTTCAAAAGCAAACGAAGCACAGAATGACAGATGGGCCTGTCCCTATCAGAAATGCAGTTCTATTTACAGAGATCCTTTGATAGGATCATTTAGGTTGGAAAAGACCTTTAAGATCATCAAGTCCAACCATTAATTACCCCAGCCCTGCCAAGCCCACCACTACACCACGTCCCCAAGCACCACATCTGGGGGATGCTCAGGCTGGCTGTTCCAGGCTGTCACTGCTGTCATGTCACACACAAGAAGCACCAGCAGGTTGACTAGTTCCAGAATGAGACCACTGTCCTACTGGAAATTTGACTGGAGACCAATCATTTACAGTCACTGTTTATCTCAGTACACAAAGGTACTCTTCAGACACTGAGGACAGGAAACAACTCCATGTTTCCAGGAGCTCACAAGCCAGGAATGGACAGAGAGAAGGAAAGGGAGAAAGAGGGAGCCACCAACGTGCCATCTTCAAACCAACAGAGGAATGAGCAGAACAGAACACAACAGAACCCCATCCAGGACCTGACCACCACATTCAGTCCACTGCAACATGAGCTGACCTGCAGAGCCCTGGGAAGTTCTCCCCCTCTGCTAGCACAAACCCAGTGGTGCTCTTTGTACCATGCCCAGCTGTGTTTAGAGCACACAGGGAGTAGCTCAGCTTCATCCAAATGTTTTTCATTTTGAGGTTGCACATTTCATACTCTGTCCCCAGATCTGGGGTTAGCATATTACTTGAGGCTGCCTTACCTTCACTGCCACATGGAGCTTGGCTGTTTTCTTAGAAGGTCCTGATGCTTCATAAGTCGTACCATCAACATCTACAGACATTGTGAAGACTGGGGCATGGACTGGACCAGACTGTGACAGCAGCTTATACTGAAGCCCTGGCCTGATTTGGTTCAGCCTCATCAGAGCATTCATGAGATCTATTGCTTTACTATCTAGTACTAGTACAAGATAGTAGAAGGGGTGGGGGAGGGAGGGGGAAGGAAAATGAACAAAACAAGATGAACAGAAAAATGAGACAGTTTGCATTTCAGTGCCTTCTGTCTGTATCAAGGAGCAAAACCACCCCTTGGCCTCTCAGAGGGTGAGGAGAGCCATAATGCTGCTAAGTCTTTCATAAGCCCTTCTAATTTGGGGTAACAACTCCAATTACCCAGTTTTATATTAACACAATTCTCTTGCAGCTTGTACTTTCCTGGCTGCTATAAAAGGAGTAACTGGTTTTATAGGTAGTGGGGAACCAGATCCAGAACTGGTCCCCAAGTAAATAGTGAAAATAGCCCCAGAACAACTGGATCCAGTGATGCCAAGAGGCTTCCAGTCCTTGCACATATGCAACATTAATGCTTTGTAGATTAAACGTTTTATTTTTCTTGTGGGAGGTCTTGAGAGACCAACAACCAACTCAAGAAGGGAAGAATGCAAAGATTCCAATATTCACTCAGCAAAGTCACTGCAGTACTTTGTAAAACCCCACAGTACAGGGATACTATTGATAATTTCCCTCTGCTGCTTGGGCAACTTCAATTCTAGTATAACTTGATGGGTAATCCCATTTAAAAATGCAAATCATTCAGTTAGTAAAACATGTCAGGGGAAATTCAGATGCACAGTAAGATGTGTTTGACATTCCAAATGCGGGGTGATAAGAGACAACATTTTTTTGTTCCAAAGACTATTTCACATGCTCTACCACACCAACACAGAGAAGCTTTTAAACCAGCTCCCCCTATACAATAGATCTTTGAAAACAGAATGGAGAAGTGCTGCACTTACTTTTCCTCAGATTACGCTTCATCTTTTTATTTGGATCCTTATCATCCCCAACAGTGTCTTCAAATGGCCTCTTCAGAGCAGACGAGCCTGTACCTGGGGTATAAAGTTTCTTGTAATAGGGATGTGCCATTAGAAAAACAAGATTCCACAGCAGGAGTCTGATTAGTCCCACACTGTTCCTTGCTTGTTTATAGTGACAAGAACTCATCCATCAGTCACAGCTTTCTTATTGCTACAGGAAAGCCAATATTGGTTTCCTGCTCACTGCACCAGGCTATGCAGGACACCTGTGGCCAGTGCCAGGTAGGAGATAAGGACTCCAAAACTGCAGTTTTCCTCAGTTACTCTAAGGCAAGAACTCCAACAGTACTGTTTTTACAAAAAAACCCATGGAAATTTACTTTCATTAGATGTATATTGTTTCCTAGGAAGAATTCCTGAGGAATTCTTATTACAGAAACTCATTATATGTTTTTTGAAAAGTCTACAGTCTCTTCTTTCCCAGCAGAAGAATCAAACACTACTTCTGCTCTTCATATGCCACAGGAAAATGCTTAAAGAAAATCATCAGCTATCCTGTAGTTGTACCATTGCTCCTCTCCTGGTACTTTCAGAGAACAGAACTTCCAAATTTTCTTGTAACAATGAAATATTAAAAAAAAAAAAATCACCCCACATATAACTCAAAGAAAAGCCTCTACTTCACCTTTACAGCACGTAACTCAAGAACTTCACCCATTCTAAATTAACCCCTAGTTTGCTGCCCAATTAGTGATTTGTGGAACAAACGATACTTACCTTCTTTGTCAGCTACTGACCAGGAATATTTCTGAAATGACTTATTGGATGGGAGGGGATCCATTTCCAAAACCTTATAGATCTGCCCAAAGGCTGATAGTCTGAGCGCGTGCTGCAAGGGGACAGGAGGGACACAGGTTACACCACAGCAGGAGTAAACCTAAAAATGTACACCTAAATGTTCATTCCTGCAGCACAGAGTCAGGACTGCCATGAAATAAGTTACCCTGGCAGAGAATAAAGGGTGCTAACGAGCTCTGTGTCCCTACCTGAGCACTGTGTGTGATGGCTTCTTTTTGTTGAACTGTCATGTAGGACAAAGCGTCCGTGGGCTCGCGCTCACAGGGGTCGTGCAGCCCCGGCCCTCCTGGCAGGGAGAGAGGGGAACAGGGATTACTGAGAGGAAGGGAGAAGCAGTGTGGGAACAGGGACTGATGGGGAGTGCTGATGGGACCAGGTGCTGCAGAGTGGGGAGCACACCTTCAGCAGAGTCAGACCTCGACCAAAGCAAGCTGACCCCAAGGTTTTCATCCGTTGCAGCAGTGGCCACAGAACTTATCACTTAACAGAACTTAACACTGCATGTGTGTGATAACATGAACTGAAAGCAGTAGGCTTAAAAAAAAACAAATAATTTGGACAGATATGGAGTCTTTATTTATTTGCAACGTCTTAATGAGATAAGGGTTAATTTATAAACAGACCTAATGTTCCCCATTAACTTCTCCTGCAGTGACAGCACTCATTCACACAGTGACCACCACACAACCTCCTCTGTTTTCTTTAATTTTACACAAGAAATTATTCATTTCACTCCACGGCAGGTTCAGAGTTCAAGGCAGGCATTTCTCATCTAATCATACAGTAACAGCCAAATGTTAAGGCTGGCTGATGAACCCCTTGTGTTGCTGGAGTTCTTTTGGCCCCTTACCGGGAAGCAGAATTCCAGATGCCAAACACTCCATCACTCGTCGCAACGCTTCCCCAGCGCCCAGAGGTCTATTACAAGTACCTATAGATTTTTCACATATAAGCTCGAGTGGCTAGAAGACATTAAATGATGATTAGTATGGACACAAGGGTAACTTGTGACTGCAGTTAAATATGGAGGGGCAGAACATTCACATCAGGCGACTTTGTTTTTAATCCACTACAGGTCTAACAGACAGAGACTCCTCACAGCACGTCTTTGTCTCCTGCTCTGAGTCACCTTTAGAGGACACCAGCTGCTCTCCACTGTCTGCTCAGGAAGTCAAAAAGGAGGAGCCTCTAAAGCCAAGTCTGGTGAGTGTTGTCCTCTCAGAGGATTTTCAGTTCTATGTGAAACAAACATCATCACCACTGACTTAGTGTTCCTCTCCAGGCAGGCAGAGCAAACCTGCCCCTGCCAATGGGTAAGAGCTGCTGGCAGGAGTGGCTGTCATGGCAGCAGGAGAGTTTGGGAAAGCTAAACAAGAGGGGCTGAAGGCAACAAGTGGGATTCTACTGCAAATCCTCAGGGACATGTGAGGCCCACAGCAGTAAGTCCCTTTCCATGGTACTGGTGCAACTCAGACTCGAGGAATACTCGCCTTCTCTTTCCTGCCCAGGGAGCAGTTAGTGGGGAGCAGAGGGGAGGGGTTGAAGGAGGAGTCTCATAAAGGACATTGCTTTCTCCAGTCCAGACACTGCTACAAACTCTCAGGAGATCCGAGACCTGACCTTGTGGCCTTCACCTCTTTCTGTACTTACCCAGCCTTTCAGTGGTGCCCATGTGGGGACTCTGTTGCACAAATCCCGCAGAATGCGAAGGACAATTACACATGATTTTAGTCCATTTGCCCTGGCCTAAAACAAACAAAATGATTCCAATACACCTGCAAAAGCCTGGCCTTCAATTTTGCTTTTCTTTTTAAATGCACAGAGTCCTGGGATAGATTTTTTTTCTACTTATTATTACTTAATACTTAATCAGCTTCATGCAAAATAAAAACACTTTATATAAAAGTACAAAACTTGAATTTAGAGAAACGTATAAAAAAGGAAGCAAAATTGCAAGATTGCTTTTGTAGCCTCATGACAACTCTGGACCAGATGGCTGTCTCCCTGCCACGTCTGCCCTCACACAGTACAGCACTGGGTTTGGAATTCTAGACCTTTGCTCTAGTAGGGACTAGTCAGAAATTAAAGAGGCATTAAAATTAAAAGTGTCTCAAATTAAACCTCGCAAGGCTACAATAACAACAAGGTAAGAACAAATAGCCAACCTGAAACCATTTGGCGTGCCGCAGAGACGCCAAGGCCTCCAGGCATTTCTGCCTGTCCAATAAGTCCGGAGGATCTTTCATCGCAACATTGTCTACTGGTAAAAATGGGATAAAAAGAGACAGATACAATTTGACCAAGGGGTTTCTGTCACAATACAAAAAGAGCGGCAGCATCTCAATGAGATAATAAGACTCCCAGAATTTTAAGTGCACTGTGTTATTTAATTTAAACAAGCCATTAAAGGTAGTAAATGTGCACGTGTGCAACAGAAGCAAAGGCATTCACTTCTTGTAAAATAATAGTAATAATAAAGATGGCCACTGCTACAGACAATCTGGGATCTTATTAAAAATGTAGAACACATTTCAGGGCAGAAAATAGCTATATAGCACTTTTCCTTTTTTTTTTTTTTCTGTTGGGATGTATTGGGCTTTTTTTTGTCTTTTCCTTCTTTGTGACTTTTATTCCACAAAGGTGGCACAGAATTTCAGAGAGACAAGCTTCTTTGAACAAGAGGAAGATATTCTCAGAGAGATATAAAAAAATTGTAATAGGTAGAAAGTGAAGTTACTTCCATGCAATTGTTGAGAATTCCAAAGGAAAACATTGAATATATTTGAAATATTATTGCATGGACAGTACTAGCCTGTATAATTCAATGAAAGAAATACATGGCAAATGCTAGTAGAATACTGTAGTTTGATTAGTCTTTCATATAACCAGGGCATATGAAAGAGTGAGTTTGTCATTAATGCATTCAAGAGGAAATGCCCTCTTGTAAAAATCCGCCCAACAGCAACTGAAATCAACAAGGAAATTCAAAGATGGATTTGAGAGACAAGACACTGATATTTTCTGTGCAGGTTTACACTTTTTCCCCTTCCCCCTCCTCCTTTTCTTCAAGCTTGCAACAAACTGCTTTTCACAGTCATGTCCTGCATTAGTCCTGTCTTCCCTACTTAATTATTTATTTAAATCCTAAGGAGTTTGTAGCATCCAGATTCTCTGGAAACTGTATAAATGACAGATTTTGCATATCTGTGATCAGATTACAAAGATACTGGTTTTAGCTGACAAGACAGGAACATACTGGCAGAACTAAATGAACCCATGGTTCAACTAGAACCTTGAATATATTATTTCCCTATGAATACACAATTACTCTTGACTTAAAATTAAATAATTTGGAAATATACTCTTTTCATTATTCATAATGGTCAATTCTCCAGGTCTTTAGAGATCTTTGCAGAACTGAATGAAACACACAATCCATTCCAAATTGAAGACTCCACTAGATAAGCAAAATCCAGCAAGACGTTTAAAATACCAGGACGTTAAGAGGAAGAAGTACCATCAGTTCATAGCACAATTTAGGGTTATCAGTGACATCTCCAAGTAGATTTTCATGAGTTATTTTGAACAGTAGTGGCTACACGAGCAATTGCATCTTTAATGTTAAAGCTGCCTCCCCTTTGTGCTGTTCCCTTGGAAGGGTTCTCTGGTAAATGCACTTCACATTGCTATGGATAAAAGAGCCCAAAGCCAAAAAAATCCACCAGTGTAAAACTGAACAGAAGCAGTATCTTGTCTGATGGGTGATGGTTGCAGTTCACAGCTGCTGACTCAAGTGCTATAAGCTTATTTTCTAACCCCTGTGAACTTCGCAGCAGATATTTGCATTGTTTGTTATTGCCCTCATCAACAGCATTCCAGGACTGGGATTAATCACTTCTCCTGTCCGTTTTCCAAATGAAAGCTGCAAAGTCTCAAAGCACTGGATTTCTTTGAGCACAAAAGGTCACTTTGGAACACAAGATTTGCTTCTAAATTTCCTTTGCAGTTTCGTTCTTTTCAGGAGCGACGTGTTGTGGCACATGATTACTGAACACCCATCCATTTAGTTCTGTGAGGAAACTTGACTGTGGACAATATAAACATCTGCTTAAAGCTCAAGTATCGTATCAAACAAGTACTGTCAATGAATGATCAGAATCTTATTTTAAGACGTTAGAAATGGCAAAGGGGACTGACTGCAAAATCATTTTTTGCAATGAACTGGGACTCAGTGTTGTATGAGGCTTTGCTAAAGCATGCTGCAACCATTGACAAATTGAATTAATTCTTCCTTCAAACTACAAAACACACAGGGTGTCATCTGTCATTGAGGTGAACCGACTTCTAAGATTGGTTTCAACAAGTGAGAACCGTATTTTTTCCTACAGGCTATTTCCCAAGGTCTAATCTTGGAGAATTTTGTCAATTTCCAGTTCAGTCCCAGTGTCTTGATGTTTCAGTCAGCCAACTTTTGGGTGCAAGATTCTATTAAACAGGAAGATGAAGAGAAGAGGCAGTGAAGAGGGCGAGCAGCTTGCGGCGGGCTCCCTTCGGACCCCTCGGGAGAATGGCATGTTTCTTCATGCTCTGCCAGTCAGCAAAGTGAGACCCAATCAAAATTTCAAACGGGATTGCAAAGCTTTCCTTTTTTCCTTGTAGTTTTAACAAGGGCAATGATCCAAGGAGTTGAATAAAGAGTAAATGATAAAGGCCTGACGTTAGCTCCCGCTATGCAGCGCAGAACCGATCCCTTGGGAATTCTCTCCCCACTGCTCTATGCATTCTCTTCACACAGTAGCTGCCAACTCCATTCATTTGCAGCCACACGAGGAGCCTTGTCTTCTCCAGAGAGGGAAGGTCAAAATCTGGGGCTTGTTGCCCCTCCAGAGGCATTGGCCCGTGGGAGCACCACTGGCCACGTGTGCCCAGCCGAGGGTGGCAGGGCAGACAGGCTGGGCAGTGCTCCAGGAGCAATGGGATCTCAGCCCCACTTTGGTCAACAAATTGTTTGGAATTACATCATATTGTTGTTACTCTACACTCAGTAACAACTGATTCACAAGCTACAGGGTTCTGGTTTGGAAAGCCCAATTTATATTTGATGCTGTGTCTAAAAAATTCTTAAGGAGTTTAAAATTTAAACTGATGCAAAATGCAGGAATTTTAGGTGCTTGACTTCTTAAGTCAACATGAGAAAGCAGAGCTTTATGGGCAGCTGTTTGTGAGAAACACCAAAATGCACACACACACTGGGCCACTATTTATTTTTGCTACTGAGCAGCAAAAACAAATAGGACAAACACCACGTCTTAAACATGAACACTTTCAAAGAGGTGGGGACTGAAGAGAAATCCAGGAATGTTTTTCGATACATTCTGACATCAGGGCATGAAGGCACACACAGCATTCCTACAGAACAGATGGGAGCACTGGGCCCGAGGCCTGACCTTGCCGTTGTTAGAGGACAGATTAGTGCTAATCCCACCGACCCGAAACCTTGGTCAGTTTCCCGCAGGCTCGGCCCCGCAGCCCGGGGCTTACATGGAAGGTGGAAGGCAAGTTGAGCAGCATTTTGACCTCCTTCATTCAAAAGAATGCATGGAGTAAACTAACAAGTTTTGAAAACTGCAGAGAAAGTGTATTTACATTTGGCTGGCGTTCAGGGGTACTGAAAAAACATGGCACTGCTTTGGAGAGCAAGGTGTTTTCACCAGTGTCTCCAGTTGTTTTCCCTTGATACAGACATGAAACTTGTTTTGGTTGGAATCTAAGTGAAAGTCATCTAAATATGCTGGAAATAGTATGAGGAAAAGCATTCCCCTTTTCAATTTACTTAGTGACATCTGCATAAAGTTTCACATACCTTGAAAAGGAATATGATAAATGTCTCTGTTCCCTTGTGCAGAATCAATGTCAAGGAACCTGGGCTTTAAACAAGACCCATGACCCTATTCCCTGTCCTCATAAGCTGCACAGAATGACAGCACAGAATCACTCCAAGAGAGGTGGTAAAACCATTTTAAGTTAAAAAAAAAAAGTTGAGAATTTTGAAAAATATTTTAATATACTAAATCCAAAATAGATTAAGTAACTACATTTTAAGTATGAGAAAGCATAAAAATTCCAATCCTCCCTCAGTCTGAGATAAATTCAGAAGTGCCTGGACGTCACAACACAGCATCACTTTTTGCAAGAAAATACTTGGGCAGGAGGCTTTGTGCAAAATTGTATCCCCTTGTGGGAACCTCACAAATCCTTCACCATGAGAATTTGTTCTGCACTTTGTGCTCTCTCACGAACACGGATCAGCTGCTCCAAGGCTGATCTCAGCATCTTGTGGGAAGCTGAACAACTAAAGCAATATGCAGTTTATTTTTAATGGTCTTGTAAAGACCGTGGTTGCTAATTTGAGAATAAACAGCCAAAGCAATTAGGGGATCTTTGCCATTCATCTGTTCTGTAAGATTTTTCTGCATTCAACTGCTGCCAAAGTGTTCCATGTCATTTGGAAAGGGATCCTTCCTGCCATTGCCTCCAGCAAAATGAGGAGAAACTGACCAACATTTCTCATCCCGTCGGTATTTCATGTGGGAGAGGGAGGAAGCAAAGGACTCGTGGCAAGTCTAGAAATGGGAAGAGAGCGACAGGGAGTTCCCTAAGCCCACACGGGCCCAGCTGCCTCAGTTGTCATGACAGAGAGTGGCCAGTTGGTCAAAGGTCTGACATCATCCAGTGGCAAAGTCTCTAGGGATAGCTTTGGGAAGTGGAAACAGAAATTACTGACAAGATTTTAAAAATGCAACAGAGTATGGCTACGTTTGCTCTTCTCTACTGCTCTCAGTTTGTTTCCAGCCTCACTGGTACTGCCAGTCAACATTCTGTCACACGGGCACGGAGCTGTGGACATCACACCATGAGGGAGGAGGAATGCAAAGGACTAAATGACAGTTTGCTATATCTATTGTGCTCTAAGGACATGAGGTACAATGTTCAATTCAGAAGTAAAAGTGCTGTATCCCAGCACCGTAACTTCAATTGTATCCCAGTTAGGAAATTCTTAAAGCCAGAAACATACACATCATCAACCAGTAAAAACTGAGGGCCAGGACAACACACTGGCGAGCTTTGCAGGAGAGGGTTTTTACATAAAAAGAGAAACATTTCCATGAGTTTTTCAAGAAACTATGAACCAATCCCACTTGACTGACTTAATTTGCAAACAAGACTGTGCAGCGCCAGGTGCTCCAGAATTAAATAGCAAGTCTGCAAGAAAGGAGAACTAAGATCTAATTGTATGTCAAAGTTAACACTGTAGAAATATTGCTTGCAAATGAAAACTAGGCATATTTACATGAAAATTAAGTTCCTGTTGTCTTAAGGCACAAATAATATAACCTATGGTGGCAATAGCCAATCTAGTCAGTACATGATGCACAATTAAGAGTCTGCTTCCCAATTAACTCTGTGCTGCACAGTCTGGGCATTTAGCTAGAACAGTCTTAAACCCAAGTTAAAACGCTCTGTGTACCTCCTTCCTTCTTCTCTGCTTCATCTCGGATGAGAAGGGACGTGAGGATCACCTTCAGAGTGAGTTTGGGCTCCTTTGTGTTGTGGATAACAATAGCTGCCTCATTTACATGCTCCTCCACCAGATACTTCTCTTCTGTGAGTTTCTGAAAGTCAACAACAATGATTTCAAGCATCTCCCAATCAACTAAAAAACTGCAGAATCTGTGTATGTGCCTCAGGTAATGAGAAGCCTATTAGACATTGCAATAACAAATAAGGCCTTGCCTCTCTCATTAAAAACAATTTAAAACATTCCCTTTTAGCCAGTACTACAACTGCCTTACAATTTGCTCCACTGAAATGCACAGGGTCTCTGAGCAGTCCTGTGGGACTCAACCTCCAGGAGCACAAGGAGAGCCACAGATGGCCCAGTCCTGCAGCCATCCCTCCTGTGTGCAGCTCTGGCTCACAGACCACACGGTCACAACAAGTATCTGATGTCTGTCCTGACTCTTCCCCTGCTGCATCTGCTCTCCTCCAGCTCCTGTATTGCTGGATGGAAATGGCTCAGCATCTGCTCATGACAAGCCTTCAAGACAACAAAGCAGAAGCTGTTGCTGTCTCTGTACCTCACTTGTTCCTTTTGTCCACTAATGGGCCTAAACCCTCCTTCCCCTGCAGCACCTGATCCCTCTGCAGAACCTTTCCTTGTCTTCATCCCACCACAGTTGTAGCATTTCGTGAATCAGAGTCCTCTTACCTCATCTTTGCTGTAATCCCTCATAATCCTTCCCCACAGGATCTTACCTGCCTGTCCCTCGAATTTATTCAGTCCTCACATCTTTTAATTACATCTACTCTCTTGTTTTATCTCACTTTTTTTGAAGCACTAACTTATTCACACTTTAAACCCTCCTCATTTCATGCCTCACTACAAACAAAATTTACTATTTAATATACTCAGTACATCCCTATCACTTTCAAACAAGTAAAAATTTATTCTTTACTACTCAAAAGATCCTTTGCATTTTCAGGTGTGGGTAGGGCAACATCTGCAGGTACAACATTAGGTCATTAAAACAAGCCCTTTGTGTGAGCAAATGAATGGTGAGAACACTGGATGCCAACATCAGAATTAAATAGCCATAAATGAAATGAATATGAGCTCAAGATTAACATGAGCCAAAATGAGGGAGCACCTAAAGTGACACGTCCTCACTTCAGGGGCACAGAAGGGTTTATGTGGGAACAACCCAAGGGAAGCAGCTCCAGTGGGGAATTGCAGGTTCAGGCAGGAGATGGGACAAAAACAGGCACCGAGTCACACACTGGAACAGGGGAGATTGTGGGAGTGCAAGTCAGAGAGCCCCAATCCACTGGGATAGTTCCACACACAAAGGTCAGCTGCCCTGGGGGAACTGACAGCACAGGCAGAGGCAACAACAGCAGCAAGATGGTACATTTTGTGAGCAAACACTTCACCTCACTACATTAAACATGTTACACACCCCACACGCCGTCCTAGATTCAAACAATATTCCTTATATCACTTGTCTTTCTTCCTGGAACCAATTCCAGCCTTTCCCCAAGTAGCCCTTGCAGTGCTCCCAGCCACTGTGGGAGGACTGCCCCAGATTAACTCACCTGAATTTGAGCTGGGAGATTGTCTTTAACAAGACATAACAAGGTCTTTGTGGGTTTTTCTTTGCACATGAGAACCAGCTCCAGATCCATATCATCTTTTATCAGCAGGCCCTTTGCAACCAAGCCAATCCTCATAACTCCACATAACGTCCGACCACCCTGATCCCTGGAAAAGACACCATTTGGGGTCATTACAATGGGATTTTACTCTCCAGCTACAGTTTAGGGGAACCTTTAGGAGCCACAGTAAAGAACTTTCAAAGCAACATAAGAACCCTTTAGTTCTGAGTACTGAAAAGACAGACTGCAACAAAAGCCAGTTTTGTAGACTAGGATTGCTTAAAAACATGAAGAAAAATGCAAGAAATGCTTCTCTTGACAGGTCACATCTCTTATCCACCATCTCTTATCCAGTTGTCTCCAAAGCATTTACTACAGGCTTGGTTTATTTTTTTTTTTAAATCAGCACCTGTGTGGGGCTGAGCTGCTGGCTGGGGTTAATCCAACAATAATGGAAGGTAATGGAGCCTTAGAAAAGATGGTTTGATGAATTATAAAAACTTACTTTAGGTATCAAACTGCAAGAGCCCCCAAGCACACGGTTGTGGATTTGCATTGGTGTGTTACAGGGACATATATTTGCTTAAAATTGCTGGAAGGTTTGTCTGCTAAATGCAACCTCACAACATCACAGTAAAATAAACAAAGAAACAGCAACTGCTGCCCACACTGGGCTTATTGCCATTCCCTGCTCTCCCCCCACGTGCTCCCACCTCAGAAAGTCCAAATATATCCCATTCCTTCTAAGAACATTCAAATGCAGCAGAACCAAGTAACACTATGACTCTTATTTGGGAGGAAAGGAGCCCCTGGGAGCAGCACAGGGACACCCTGGGAGGTGAGGCTCACTCACTTGGCATTGCCTTCCACACCTTCCTCCTTGGCTTCCACATCGCCCTCGCACTTGGTAGACTTGTTCTTTTCATCCATCCAGTCAGAGACATGCTTCAGGGCACATTCTACTGTGGAGACCATGTTCTGCACAGCCTCAAGTTCCTCTGGAGATGGATAAATGGTTGAGTGTTTCACCATTACGTGGCGGTCATCGTTAGCAAACGATCGGATCGATCTCTGTCGGGTAGTGGGAAAGGGGAGGAAAGGAGAACAAAGTTATTGGATTATCAATAGGACATTGCCTGAATGGGAATCCTCCCTGGCAGAGGCAGTAATGTGTTTTACAACAACCACTGCTTGTAATCATGCAGAAGTGGTTTATTTATTTAAATAAATCTTAAAAAGAAAAAAAAGGCAGACTCCAGTGCAAAAACATCAGCATTAAACCAGTAAAACGTATTTTCATTGCTTGTCCCACTTCTTCCTGCCCTCCCCCACCAAGATTCTCTTGGAGAAGAGGGCATGGTCTGGCTGGCTGAGCATAACTTAGTGCTGAAGCAGGAGAACACAAAAGCCCTGGTTCCGTTCCCAGTTTCATTAAGTGTATCTGACTTCCCTCCTCCTCTGACTTGCTTGGTTATTTAGCTAAACTTTCAAGGTCAGTGAGAAATAACTTGGACCCTGATGCTGCTGAAGGACCTACATGTCACAGAGATATGAGATGTGAGCAATAGCACCAAAAGAAAAGGGGGGCTGCCCTACCTTGGGACACTTCCAGGAATTAAGGTGTTCCTGGATTTCAGTGATCTCTGTTGGCCTGTGCCAACCTTCAGCAGCTGGACAGCTCAGAACAAAGGGAAGAGCCCAAAAGGTAACCTTATATCAAGGTAGGGAAATTTAGAACATGAGCATCCCAGGGTGGGAGCAGACTGGGCAAAGCACGTGGAAAGGAGGGCAGGCAAGGAGGCAGGATTCCTATTTTGTAAAAGACTCTGATACTCTCCACATTTAACTTGGCACATTCTGACAGTGCTGAGTGCAGTCACTTCTCTGTTTATGCCAGGGACAACAGCAACACACCTTGGAACAGGCAGTCAAAGAGCCCATCCCTCACGGGTTTGCTGCTGCTGCAGATGAAGTCACAGCAATACAGATGCTGCCAGAGGCTCAGCAACTGCACAGGGATTTACCAAGGCATGAATGAAGATGAGGACAGAGATAAACTGGTAAGAGGAGACTGCAATGATTTCTTTTTTAAAAATATTCAAATAGAGATTAGAGTGCAAATTAAAAAAGTCTGCAGTGAAACAGAATCCTGAGCGATACTGCTGAGGAAGGTGAATTTGGGTAACCCGTGCTAGGGAGCTTTTGGTTTGCCACACACTATCCAGGTGAGACTTCTTTGATCTAAACAGTGCCCCAGACCAGCTGAGATCACAGCACAGACCTTTAGCAACAGCAGCAATAAGTCTTGGTCTCCAAAGACACATCAATCACTGCTGAAAGCCTCCTGAAAGTCTCCCAGAACTTGGAATCACCAGCCAAAAACCTGTGTCCCTCCACATGTTAAACACCTTAATTAGGTTTCATTTTCACCCCAACCCCACAGGTCTGCAGCTGTACATACTCCTAACAACACAAAGGGCCTTTAAAAGACCTCAGAGGCCTCTGGGCTGGATCCTTGTTGAGGAACTGTCCATTATTTCCTGGTTTATTCCACTCACTGGGTCCCTTCCACTGAAAGCCATGACATCATTCCCTTCCTAATTTTTGTGCTCCAACCCAAATGGATAATTTGGACAGTAACAGCAGTTCATTCGTCAGGGGCTGATATTATCCCCTGTTCTTTGGGAGGCAAAACACTTCCAGGAGGTCCCTCTTGTGGTTATCCACAACACAGATACAGCAGGAGCTGCAGGGAATCTGCTGAGCTGCACTCAACAGCTCACCCCACCACCTCTTATCTCATGAAATATCAATTAGGAAAATAGTAAAACAGGAACAAACTGATAACTCCTTGCACACCTTTACAAATTCCCCCTCAGGCATTCCCAATTTGCAGCCAATCCCAGGCAGGTAAGAAGGGATTCTTCACTTAAACATACACCAGCTCTATTTGGCTACACACATTTCATCTACACTGCTACAAAACGTGCACAGAGCCACGTTCAATCACACACACAAATAGGAATAATCAACACTTGCTTTGTGAGGAAGAGGTGGAAGGGGAATGTCAGCCTTTGGTGATGCAATCTGCAAGTTCAAGGTCGCTGCTGCTCTTTGCCACAGCCTGCTAATGCCAGTTTTATTAGAAAACCTTATGAGCATCCCCTTGGTTCGTATTTAATAATTCATGTACTGCAGGCTCACAAGACAACTCTCTGGTTTAAGAGGCTGACAATACATCAAACCTCACTTGCTTTGCTCCAGGCACGCAGCCCCATCTCCCACTTAGTGCAAGGTCAGAAAATCCCCTTCCTCGGGTTTGATCAGGCCCCATGCAAGACTGGCAGCAAGAACACTTCTAATGCACCCTGTGAAAGACAGAAAATACCTACCATGGTTTGTTAGTGTTTCAGCTCTCTCTCCCTCCCTTTCTCCTTTTCCCTCCTCCTTGGTGTCTTTGCTAAGCACTGTTTCGCCTGACAGAACCTCTTCATAAGCCTCTCAGTCCCTTGACAGCTCAAGAGTTCATACAGCCAAGGTGCTCTGGGAGTCACTTTCTCTAATTCACCTGCAAAAAGAGAAACAACTTGAAACCAGCAGCAAGGGCACATTGATTCCAGAAGTGCTCGATGCAGCACGTTGAGTCAGAGTCCACAGGCTCCGAGATGGGAGCAGCCAGTGATCAGTTACTCCCCAACACACAGATGTCACTGTGGAAAGCAGCTTTTTGTGATGTGCCCACACATATGTAATGATTTTCCCATGCCAGGGCTGATCTCAGGGAGGTTTGTCAGCCATGTGGCAATCCCAGTTTCTGGGATGAGGAAGACAGGAAATCCAACATTGCAAACATGCTCTATGTGAAATCAACTCAAGAAGTCTCTGTCTTTGTCACATGCACCTTAGGGATCAAGAACACTATACTTAATTATCAAAAAGTAATGATCTGTTGAGATCCCCAGTGCAGCCCTCAATGCCTTGTCAGATGCTGCACAACAACCACCAAGGTTTCAGGTGGCAATAACTGCAAGTTGTTATTTAAAGAAAGACATTCTAACAAACTGCAGACGTCAGACCTGAGAGAAGCTCAGCTGAAATCACCCACACTGCCTGTGCTGCCCATACACTGCCTTTCCCAGCACTCAGCATGGAAAAGATCCTGCTAGAGCAGCCTTCTTGTACTAAACTGGGAAACAACCACCAGCACTGGCAGCAGAAAACTGCAAATAAATGCTCTGTGAGAGAAGAGCAGAATAACAGAGCAGGTAATGTGAGAGAGGAAGGCATAAGCTCACTGCACAGCAAGACACTCCAGTCCTTGCAGAAAATTCCTGTTTTCCTTTCACTGCACATACTGTTGCATCAGCTCTCCAGCAACGTTTTGAAGTAATTGGAAACCAGTAAATTCCTGCAGACTGACACACACTCAAAGGTTTTCCTTTTCTCCTGTATGCCAACCCCCCTTCTCCAGAAATATGTTGCATATTGTGTCAGAAATTCATGACATTGTTAGAGATTAAAAGCATCTTTGGCAACAGCAGAGAGGCAGGTGAGATGACTTGAAAGCTGAGGAGATGCTTAAACCTCGGGTGTGACAAGAAATAGAGAAAATGTTGCATGCCATGGAGATTTGGACTTGACAGGGGAAAAGGCAACAATAAATCCTCCTTCCCTATTTCCCTAGTTAGGAGGAAATTAAGCAGGTGTACAGGACCAGTAGCTTTGGCAGCACGTGCCTGTTTTGTTTGTATCTCACACCACAGAATTTAGGATGCAGAATTGGGTAAAACAAAAAGCAGCCAGACCAGAACACTGTGCAGGGGCCTGTGTGCTCCAGCAGCTGCAGATTGCCAAGGAAGAAACCCCAGGAGAGTTAAGGGCAGTTGTACTAAAAATACTTGGGAAAAGCAAGCAAATGAAAACCCCAACTGACCCCACTTCTCATCACAGAGGCTCTGTATCCACCAAGGTGTATTAACACTCCACCAAATTGCTTCCCAGAAGCAATCAGGGAAGGGGATGTTCTTTCACAGGACCAGCCTCTTCTCTTGAGAGATCCTGAAAGCCAGGCAGGAGCAGCTGGGAGGGAAAATGAGCAAAGATCATTGCTTGGCACTATTTATTTGGTGAGCTAGTCATAAACTCCTCCACACTCCACAGCCTTTCACCATCTCCAGAACCAACCAGACTCTTTACAAGGTCTTTTTGTTTTGCATAACAGCAATAACAATAATAATAATAGTTTGAGTCAGCAGATAGAATACTAGAGAGACTTTTATGAGACATGTTTCTAGATCATCTGTTTCAAGTTATTTCTCTCTCCAAATTCAATTCCAGCTATCTTCACCTACTCTTCTTCCCTGCCACTCCTACATTTTTGATTTCCTATCTTCTCTGGTAGCTGTAACTTGGCAATTCCAGGCAGAGAGGAGGGCACTGGAATGTGTTGCTGACTTCAGCATATGCCCAGTCCAATGTCTCTAGACTCGAGCAGCACTCCAGCCTCCCAAGACTTGCAAGCTGTTGCTTCTCAGCTGGTACAGGGCACTGAAAGCAGATGGACAGAGAGCTGGCTGGGCAAATTGTGGTGCTCAGTAAATGCTGAGCAGGCTGTTGTGCAGAGGGCAAGTCTGGAGAGAGTCAGAGCTCTGGGAGCAGACACTCCTCAGGGGGCAGCTCTGGGTGTTGGAAAATTCAAAACAGACCAAAACTAAGTGTGTCACAGCTATGATGGAGGTAATTGCTCTGGACTGATGAAGCACAAACATCAACAGCTCTCCACACTCTGCCTTAAGTGGGCAGTGACCTGTTTTGTTGTGTTCAAGTCAGGTTCAGTTCTTAGTAACAAGTACAAGTTGTTGGATGAAGGTATTTATGAATTTGGTTTTACCTGCCCTTTTTCTCTGCAGTGTGTGGCTGGGGTCAGGGCATAGACAGCTGAATTACAAAGGATCTTTATTATCAAATTAAGAAAGCTAGGGAAAACCCTGAAAGTTGAGTTGGAGCTGATATATGATGTCAAGTCATTAACATCCTACAAGTATTTCAGAAACACACACAGGAGTGAAACCCTAATTTAGTTGAGACTTTGAGAGAACGTTTTCAACAAAAGCACTAAACAGGAGGGAGTTTACTATAAAAGTGTAGACACAATATACAGAACAAAGTACATCTGACAGCATGCAGAATTAAATTAAGGAAAACCAAAATCAAATCTGCTCCAACCATATGGACTAAGGCAGCACAACATAGCTCAGCACCAAATACATCAGAAAGCATTATGTGAAGTGAGCAGCACTTCCATAAATCCAATAGCCTCATTCCACTACCAGGCTATAGCAGGGTATTTGTTCCTGCATCCTCAGGGAAGTAGCAGCTGATGCCCAGGCTAAAAAGCACAATATTAAAATGTGTGGCTTGTCTTAACTGGGGGCTGCCACCCACTCTTGGAAGAAAACTTCTACACAAAGCTCCTTGCACCACCGAGACCTTGGTGACCTTGAAAAAGTCACTTTTCCTCTGCATCATGTGGCCCTGAAGTGTAAAACCAGAGTAAATAGTCTCTGTCTCCAAACCAGGTCACAGCGGAGCCGAGCAGAGTCTGCAGCGTGGTTTAATCACTGGGGATTTGACACATTAGAAATGTTATTAAAACACCATGACAGTGTAGCAACAGTTCCATTAAACATCCCATCCTTCACAGAGGAAGTTTATGCTTTGGCACAAGACAAACTAAAAGAATTCCAGATGAGGCTTTTGTAGTAGGAGATATTCCTGCAGCTGCATTCCCAAGGGACAGGCAGTTAAACAGCCAGGGGTGATGCATATGCTCAGCCACCTTTGAGTGCCTGTGAACAGGGAAGTGAAAAGGCAGGAGAAGCAGGTACTTGCTCCCCAGGTACCCATGGGGACTGAAACATCAGAATCAGGGAGCCATGAGCTTCTAGAATGGAGATGTGAACTCTGTTTGGCTTCCCAATATCCCCTGGAGTGGCACCTGGCACAGAAGGGTTACTGGTGCAGTGGGAAAGGGGGAATGGGGGTCACTGGACACCTAATTACCAAACCCTCACTTCAGTGAGCTGCTGTTCAGGCTCCTGGCCAGGCCAAGTAGAACACCATGGAAATTGGTTTGAAATGCTCCATCACGAAGGCACACGCTCACAATATCCAGCTGAAGCATTAAAAACACCCTCCACCCTCCTAATCTACCCTGGCACCAGTATCTGCCCATGAGAACTGCACTCGCAGTGTGCACCACCCCAGAGCACTCAGCTTGTATTAACAAACCAAGGAGTATCAGACAATGCAACAGAAAAAACTGGAATTTATATCCTCTCTTGTGACCTTCAAAAGTCAGAATGAGAGGCTTGCAACTTCAAACTGGAAGTTTATTTTAGCCTCTGCTTAGCATTCAGGAGACAGGTAATTTTTCGTCACACCACACAAAGTGCTGCTGAAAATATGTTGTGTTTTTTCTGCAGTATAATTTTATTGCTGGCCTTCTGCCAAGAGTCTTTCTGGCAGCATCTCCCACAGTTGGAA
This sequence comes from Calyptomena viridis, assembly GCA_013390005.1. Classification (NCBI taxonomy): domain Eukaryota; kingdom Metazoa; phylum Chordata; class Aves; order Passeriformes; family Eurylaimidae; genus Calyptomena; species Calyptomena viridis. The sequence continues at coordinate 463,966 of WEIV01017115.1, forward strand.
ACTGTGTATCTGGGTCAGAAAAGACAAGCGGCTTTTCAGAACAGCTCAATACATTTGGCAGAGATGCTGATATTGTAATTGAACTCTTTCAGCAACTCTCTTTATGATGTACCCAGACACCAAACAAAACAAGATCTGCAGTGTTGATTAATGTCAAAATAACTGACAGAGAAATATCAAAATAGTTTTCCCTCATGTTAAAAGTATCAACAAACCGAGGGGAACAGATAAGAAATACAATTCATGAGGATTCAAAGAGGAGCACAGGGCAGAGAAATCTGCAAAGTATGACTGACCTGTTCCCTATGCAGATATTCACCATTTGGAATCCCAACTCCCTGAACACTGCACAGAACTTCCCCAGCACAGGAAGAGGAATCCTGGCCACTCACAGCCCCAGCAGCACTCCCCTAACACTGGGATACATATTTCATAAGGCTCAGACTGCTTCCAACAATATGCTCAGCATCCAGTTTCACCTGGAGACTGTGTATTCATAGGAGTTTTATTATTTCCCATGTAATGCACTTCCTGGCAAAGTTGCATCGGGGTTAGCCTTTAGAAGGCTGGAATTTTCCAGCCAAATGAATAATTACAAAGCAACACTACTGTTAAAAGCTGGAAAGGTACTTCCTCTGGCAAACTTACACTTCATACAAATACTTGTGTCTGGGATTGCTCCTGCCTGCTCAGTTCTCAAAACACCTCAAGTTAAGGCTCCTGAGCTCAGGGATCTCTTGGGAGCCTCTGTCAGGCAGCCCCAACACCCAGCCCTAAGTGCCAAAGACAGGGCAGGCACAGGTTTGATAAACAGATCTGGCACCTGAATCCATCAGAAAGGAGGAACCAAAGTCACCTCCAGGATCCAGAGTCCTGACAATGCTCAGTGTGGAGGAAGGGACTGGAAGAGCTCCTGGAGGGAAGTGAGCTGTGCCAAGGCACAGACAGAGAATTTGGGGAACCTTGGGGCAAAGTGAACTGAAAAGGGGTGAGCACATGGATTCCCCTGCACACTGTGGGGTAAGGAATGGAAAAACAGCCAAAATAAATCACACTTGTACAGTAATTAAAGAAGTTGAAGAATCAAAGCCAAGCAATTGCTTAATCTGGATTAATGTAATAAGGGAAAAGGAAACAAGGATGTCAGAGTGTAGCTCGTATTTTTAGCTCCTGGAAAGAGGGTGAAGAAAAGATGGTCTAAGGGGAAATCATTACCAGCCTAACAGGAAGGTTAAAAAAAGAATAACAGAGGTACTGTGTGAGCACATACACAATCATTTGAAGAAGAAAATGCTCTATTTTAGATAGAATCACACCAGCCAGTCTCAGAAGGAAACACCATTAGTAGAAATAACTGCAGCTATTGAGATGTAATGTATAAGAAAGAATACAGTTTTAGAAATCATATAAATCCTTCTCCCTACACCACCACACTCTCCAGGTGGTCTCCAGAGCAGCACATGAGCTGCAGACCGAGGTATTTTTTACATAAATCTCCCTCCAAATTTTCATGTGCCTCACGTTCCCTGACACGTGCACAACCCCCAGCACAGCCAGGGCTACAGAGGGTCTGTACTGGGATCTCCTGGAAAGTGCCTTCACCTCTTGGAATGGGTGCAGGACTGACTAGAGACACACCAAGTGCAAAAAGATTTAAAAACCTGCTATTGATACTTAACTAACAAATTGACACATGAATAGTTTAATGACTGTTCAACCAGTAAGAAACATCCAAAACTGAATTGCCTGTAAAACTGAGCACTGCAGAAAACAAAACATCTTAAAGGGTGCATTTCTTGGTCAGTGTCCTAAAAAATAAAAGTAATAGATTAGATAGTCCATAAATAATGAACAACAAAGTATTCACGTGAGACGAGGCAGAAACCACCACTGGATTCTCAATGTCTGTGAAATGCTAAATTCATTTTTGACTTGTGAAACCCTAATGAAGACATTCCTGCTCTCCTGGCTAAACTGGACCATGGGAACCTGAAGATACTTTGCAGTCATAATCTGACATTCACACTCAAAATCATCTGAAATTCTTAACCCAGACTGCATTCATTTACTGTTGAAGAATTAACTAAATTAATAACAGGATTACATTACACTCAAATGACACTCACCATCTGCAATGTCATTTTTCTAGAGACAGAGCTTGTTGAAGCAAAATTCTGGATCAATGCCTGAAATGACATCACGTTCTCCAAAAGAGAATCACAGTTCTGCCTCCTCCACCACCCTGTGCAGTCAGTGCCACGCTGGGCCCTTCACCAGCCCAGCACTACACCTTTGCAGGGCCCAAACTCCTGAGACTTCCCACATCCCTGTCATTTGCTCCAAGGCTCTCCTTGCTCCACAACCACCATGGGAAGCAGCCACAATGTCTAAGGGATGAAGAACAGGGACATTCCTTCCCCAGCACCCTTCAGCCTCACCAAAATAGCTGCAGTGCCCCAGTTTCCCTGCTATGATTCACATCCCACAGAACATGGGATACTGCAGGTGGACCTGAGCTGCAGCCAGGGTGGGGGAACAGCCACAAAGGGGCCACTGTCACCAAAAAGGGTCTTCCCAGCACCGTGAGGCCAAAGGCACTCAAGAGGGAAAAGGCTGGGAATCCTGGCAATCCCTAGGCTGGCAAGAAATAACATAACATTTTAAACCAGTGGCTGGAAAAGCAGCTGTCCTTCAGTACCACAGGATGTGCTCCTGTTGGTGCTTTGCATTTCCCTCACCCCCTGAGGCAGCAGCCAAACACACACGTTGGCTCTCCCAGTGTTCCCTGCTCTGCAGCTCAGGCTAAGGCACATCCCTGGAATGGGGGAGATGACAGAGAAAGGCAACGTGGATCCTAAACTCTGCTTGTAAATAAAACAGATTGAGTAACCCTTCCAAAAAACACAATGCAAACACTTTGAGATTTGCATTTTCCCAGTGTTAATACAAAGTTTCAGTCTCAAAGCATGAAGAAGTTTTTAACAACAAACTACATCAGACTAAAATTTCAGCAACCCTGAACAGGGAAATTCAAGCCAGTTTTTCCCTGAGAATTTCTTCCCCAGCATCAATACCCACAGGTGTGTTTTCAGTATTGCAAACCCACCCTGGCTGCTGTGCCCAGCTGCATTTCAGCCAGTTTAAACATTCATGACTCTCCACCAAATGCATTTTCTACTATGTCTGTCTTGCTGCCTCAGTGATTTCTTTTTTTTTTTTTTTAATTAAAGAGAGAAGATTTAAAAGGATTTGGAGGGGAAGACCACTACACTCTGTATTGTGCAAAAAGCTCTTGTGCTCCCAGTCAATGTACATCCTCCATCAGACTTTTCCCATGTTTTAGTTCCACTGTGACTCCTGAGCAAGTTCAGGTTAATTTTGCACTAATTGGGTGTTTTGTCAAAGAACATGTCAGAAGTTCTGAGTTACTAAAAGCTTAAGGGTTTAAGTGGTTTTTCTTGCCATCTCTTGCCCATCCAACTGTGGTATGTGAGCTTGATTCAACATCACAACATGGAAACACACAAAGTCTGAAGCAGAATCTGTAACTACGATCTTGGGCTCTTTGGGGAACACAAGTGGCCCTTTTGAAACCCTCTCCAAACACAGCACAACCCCTGGCACGGAGAGCAGGGGGTTCTCTCTAGGGAGGGGCACCTTGCTTGACATCCATTTTCAGCCTCAGAACACATTTACTTCCAATGCATGACAACCCTACCAAAAGATTTGAATTAGGTTACTTAGGCATGAAAGGCAGCAACAATATCCATCAAAGCAAAACAACACAGCAGTGAGATGACAGAGAAAGAACTGTCAGTGTGACATTTGTGACCCAGGTCCACTATTTGTCTTGGACAAGACTTTGTGGTAGAAAGTCCCAGCTTGGTTAAGAGGAAGAGAAAGAACCACAAACATATCTAGAGATTTAGAAAATTCATAAATAAAAAGCAAAAGTCCCATTTGCTTGGAAAACCATAAGTCTAAAAATATTTTAAATGGGCTCAACCTAGCATCCTCTTGCCTCAGCAGATCCCCACTGCATGCATGTGCTGTCAGACCTGTCAACTTCAGTTGCAAAACTCATCTATTATTCCTCTCTCCAGTTCACAGGGCACAGGACAGGTTTGGAAATGAAAAAAAAATGCAACTTTAGCAGGGACCACCAGTGGTGGAAATGCTCAGTTTGCAGACCACAAGTTAGACTGCAAAATTAATTTCTCAGTGTAAGTTATATCTCTCAGCCTTATCCTTAGGAACATCCCAAGTAATGAATTCCACAGATGCTTTTGTTTGCTTAATTTTAATAAGATATTGAAATTAAAAAATTTAGCAAAATTAGGTGTCTGCAGCAGTGTATTCTCCAACATCTTTGGAGAACACAACTGTGCTAAGTAACTGATCTTGGACTTGAGAAGTTACATTCAGTCATTTTTTATCTTTTGAATTTCAAATCAAATTTGGTGAGGAAAAAAGGAGCTCTCAGGATAAATGTGTCAGTCCCAGCTGGATGGCAGTTTTAAGACCATGGACACAACTTTGCTGGTTTGGCCTGTTTACATTTCCTATAGGGCTACAAATTAGTTTAATTTCTCTTTATAGATAATGATGTCATCTCCACTGTGTCACTTACAACAGCAGGAAAGACACTTTTAGCTCTTCATTTGTTAAAGGAGTGTTTTCATTCACCACCATCTCCTGTGGATCAAGTCCCCCATGTCAGACCTTGTCCCCCTGTCGACATCCAGCAAATCTCTGACTGGCAGACCAGGAGCCTCCTGGAGCAGCACAGTTCCCACGAGCCACAGGAACCTGCTTTTTGGGAGGTCACTGAAGGGACAGCCAGGCTGGGAGCAGGGGGTGTGACAGGGGGCTGTGACAGGGGGCTGTGACAGGGGGGGTGTGACAGGGCACACCCCAGTGTCTCCAGAGCAAGCAGCCTGTGCAATCAATAGCAGCATCCAGAGGGCTCAGCTTTGCAGGGACATCAATTCACAACTCAACTCTCTCCCCAAAGCTCCTTCATACACCTGAGTTGCTAAAAGTAACACTTGAAATTACCACCAGGGGAAAGACTGGAGAAAAACAATGAGAGGTAGTTTATTTTGGGCCATGAAGGCAGTTTGTGTCTGGCCACTTCAGTTCCCCTGGAACACTGAGGGGGGTGGTTTTGTTTCTCAAAAGGAGAGCACACAGTTCCTTCCAGATCAGAGATCGAACCTGGGATTAGAAACCAGCTCCTTCTCAGACCGAGGGTGGGCAGTGGCACAGAACCCTTTTCATGCCTCACTCCAGATCAGTGTGAACATCTGTACTGCCTGCTTAGCCACCTATGGAATTCTGTGCCCAGGTCAACACCATCATTAGCACCAATGGGACGTGATCATTGAACTGCTCATCAGCACAAAAACCTGCCTGGTTTTTAGTCTAAAACTACTTTTTGTGGTTTACGAATGTCAGGTTATAATGCCATCAGTGTAGCTTATTCCATAATTGAAACAAAATTCAGCTCTATAACCATGAAACTTTTGTATTAGTGAGAAAACCAAATTTTTATAAAAAGTACATAAATGCTTTGTGCACCAAGAGAGCACTTGGTTCTGCTGGTTTTACAAGTTCTTGACTTTGCACAGCTCCTCTGTTGTGGAAACAAAAGTCTCTGTATTGGGCTTTCTCAGTGATATTTGCAAACTCCTACACTTGCTGCAACAGGACGTTCAGAAATGGTTCTTACTGGCCTCTAATAGTTCATTGTTAATTAACAGCAGAAATACACTGAAGAAAACAGTAACAATGTAAAAGAACATTTTGGCAAAGGCTTGTTGCTTGTGTTGAGAGAAACACAAAGTAATTAAATCTGGCTAACACTTTTTCAGCTGAGCATTTTGCCCCACAGCATTTAGAACTCAGACACTCAGAGAACAGCAGAGCCCCCAGTGCAGAACTGTCAGCACAGGGAAAGGCTGTCCCTGAGATCCAGTGGACAAATACAACCAGGCAGTTTCATGCTTTACCAAGACAAAATCCAGAAGTTAAATTTAGAATGATGATTTCTGCAGGCACTCAGATGTTTCTGTTCTAAATTTTCTAGAAATGGCAAATTAGAACTTGGCAGACTTTGAACTGACCCAGCATGTGTCTTGTGCAATCCAAATCATGATCTGTCCTGCTACTCTGCAAAACTTAAGAAAAAACCACATGGTTTCAGACAAGTGACAGAGAATTCCATCCATCTCTGTGCTAAGAACAGAACTGGAGTTTTTCCTCTTGGAATATCACCATGAAAGTTAAAAGCTAATAGAGGAATCAACATTATCCCCATGGAAGAATAAGCACAGTTTGGGGGATAACACCCTTACAGAGCTGCAAAGTGATTGTGTGCATTGTCCTCCAATTACCATGGGGAGAATATACTGCATTTCTGGACTGATCTCCTCCTGAAACACTGCCATGAGACAGGCAGGTGTGACCAGGGAGCTCTGTGGAACTGGCAATCCCTGCAGGGTCACCAGCAAAGTCCTGCAGCCACTCAAGAGATAAAGTAGTTTTTTAACACCATAAACAATAAATTGAATGAAACAGCTCAGAGTTAACAAACCAAAGAATTCTGGAAAACTACTTGTCCATTTCCCAGTAAGGAGCCAGTCCTGCCCTCCTCCCAGTGCCACTCTGGGGGAGATGGAACCTCCACACTGGACTTAACAGCAGGGACTAAAGAAACCTTACTCAGTCTCTTCCATTGATTATCAAGTTTCAATGTGCTTTTATTAGAGAAAAAAAACCCAAATCAGACCTTGGGTATATCCACAAGAATTCCACACTTCAAACATTTACACCTGTTACTTGCAGAAGTAATGTTACACTGATTGCATTCAGCAGAGCCCCCAGTGACTGCAGGGACTTGCCCAGTGCCACAGGAAAAGTGGCAGGACTTGGAAAAGCAGTGAGTTTTTCATTTACTACACACACCAAGCACAGAGCACCCTCTCCTTAGGCTTCATTAGTTTAGTCTGAGCAGACACTGGCTGCTCTTGCTATTCCATCTCTCTTGCAGGGGCTCAGCCCTTCCTCACAGGTCAGCCTGGCAACCTGTCACAGGAAACAGTTCCCAACAATTACCTGGAGACTCATGAGATTCAAATTAGCAATTCAATATCTGAATATGGTGCAGTTAAACTCAGGAATCCAATTCACACTGTGTCCTACTTTCAGGCACTGAGTTTTTTGAGCACTCTGCTCTTTTGAAAGTCAAACTGCTGTGGACTCAGGAACCTCGTGCCTTTTTCCAGAAGGACAATGGAGCCCCTCTCTTGCCAGGCAGCAGCACACACAGTCTGTTCTCAGCAAGAACAGGAGCCAGAACAACAAGAACATTGCAGGGCATGCAAAGGACCTGAGCCATTCTGCAAGGGAAGGGGAGGCTTTGCAGCCCCCCTCTGTAAAGCAGCTCCTCAGCATCTCATTCTGGATACCAAATTCTAGCATATTGTGTGGCTTTGAAGAAGAAAAACCAAAGGCAGCTGTCTTTGCCACCTGGTTTTTCTAAAGCTCTAAGTGACAACAGCAGAGGTTGTGGAGGACAAGGGAGTTGATTCTTCTCTCTCAAACAAAAAAAAATCATCCAGAAAAAAAAATCACATTAGATATTAGGTGACCATTCTAAAACACCCAAAAACAAATGAAAAGGATGGAGGGTCTGAGAGCATCTTTCTTACAAATCAGAAGAGACATTGGGAACTCCAGATGACATGGGGTGTGCATGTCATTGCTTCCCCTGCCTGCACCCCAGTCACAGCCCCCAGAAAAGGTCTCTTCAATCTGCTCCACACCAAGCTCCAGCCATCTAACAGCAGTCTATAATCCCTGTGAGTTCATTCAGGATGGTTATTTTGATCTTTCCAGGAGATTTTTCAAACTTTGTTAGAGTATTGTCAACTGGAAAGGACCTACAACAACCAGCAACTGCAACACGAGAGGAGCACAAATAATGAAAGCAGAGCAGGGGAAAGGAAAGAGAGGGGAAGTACAGTAAATCCTGTGCTCCTCAGCTCTCCAAAATTCAGTCTTCTATAGACTGTGCATGAGACTTGCTACTGTGCTGTGTGATGGGGGCAAAGGGAGCTCATTGAGACAAGGTGCACCTGCTAAAACTGGCACTAAAACTACTGCAAAGCAGTGGTGCCCAGCACCAACAGAAAGCAAGTCTTTGTTCTTCTGGCACAAGAGGACTCCTTTACTGCGAGTGCCACATACAGCTCAAACATTTATAAGCAAAAGAAAAGAAGCTGCCAAGGGATTTGTATTAAAATAAAGATTAGAGATCGCAGTGTGAAAGGAAACCAGTGAGTCCCAGGCCCAGCTCTTCCCCAGCAGTCCTTCCTCTGAAGGAGAACTGCAAGGAGACAGCCTGAGCCAACAGTTTCTACAGCAACTGCAGAAGCACCAGTTCAGTGATACCCAAAGCCTGCAGTAACTGCAGAAGCATCAGGAAATGGATACTCCCGAGGGAACATTTGACAGCTTCACCTGGTCTGCCTCCAGCTCCCTGGGCAATCCATGGATCCCACTCACCTTAGCAAAACTGTAGCTGCCCATTTCTCTGCAAATGCTTCTGAATCCTCTTCACCCTCAGTATTCCCTCAGTGCACTTGTTCTCCTTCAAAATGCCATGGGATTTGACACAAGCACGAGAGAAAGTTTTGCAGACACGGAGCTGGAAGGATGACTGTCCTGCTCCTGCCAGGAGAGACCAACTCCCTGTGTGTGCTGCTGCTGCAACTCCTCAGGGAGGGTGGAATGCTGTTATGACAATGGCACTGTGCTCGTGCTGCACCACTAAAAGCACATTTGGAAGCATCTCAACAGGAACCAAAACAGAGGCTGGTTCCCTCCCAACTGCACGGAAAGAGCAGAGCCCTTTGTAACGTGGGCACTGGGCATTGGAACACTAAAGCAAAAGCCATATTAAGGAACAAGATACTGCACCTATGCTCAACTCACAACTGTCATACTGAAGGATGTTTGGGCAGGACAGCTCTCATTCCTCTTCTAAGAATCTGCTGTAGATTCTCAACAGTTACAGCTTCATCAGTTCCATATAAACACCCTTTGCAAGAGTTTTTGTCTCAACTCTCCAGTTTTACTTTGTTTCACACTGAAACTTGGCATGAAGCTCAGGCCCTTGACCCACAGCAAATTAAACAACATTGCTGGTTTGTTTTTAAAAGGGTCAGGAAGTTTCCAGTGTCAGGCTCACCAGTGTTCAGGGTGGAGGAGAGCAATATGTACATTCCCAGCTCAGGGACATACAGTATTCAACCCACCTGCAAGGATGGGCTTGATCAGAGACCTGTCAAAGATGCACTTGGTAAACTCCTCTATTTAGTGGTTTTTTACATGAGGCTCCCTTCACAAAACCAGGTTGTTGCTCAAGAGTTCACTACTTATATAATACTGACTCCCAGTCATCTGCTTTAAACAATATCCTTTATCTTCTGGGCTAAGAAAAGGAAAATGAGTCAATTCCCCCAAAAGATAAAGCAGATTGTATGAAAATATTCAGTGTAAAAGACAAACTCATTCCCACACTAACAGGAGTAGAAAAGAAACATAAAGGCAAACATATTTTGTTTTTATCTTTGTGCCTTTTATCATGATTGTTTCAGATAGCACCATCACTATTGTGACAGTTGTTTTAAGTGTGAAAGAACACTTAAAATGTTAAGTACTATGAAATCTAAAGTGGAAAAGTGTCTCCTAAGTTGTTAAAGCATCAGAATGCAAAGATGACTTCTAGATCCAATTTATCCCTTAGCAGGCTACTTTTGAGGAAATAAGGAGTACAGGTCCAGACAACCATCTTTTAATACAAACTAGTATTAAAAAGTTACTTATTTAGCTACTACGATCAGTGTCAGGTCCCACATAATTTGCTAAGACTGAAAATTCAACCAAATTTTTTAAACTGTTGAAAATACCCCAGTTACAGGAGGTTCTTATGCAGCTCCAAGGTGGGAGTCATGATTCTTTTCTCTTACACAAATTTAGACAACTGTGTTCTCTCTCCAGCCTCCTGGCCATCTGTAGAGATGAGGAGGTGTGTACAGATGTGGGCTCAGAGCAGAACAAGCTACTTCTCTGAGCTCATATTTTTGGCAGGAACCAATTTCACCCTCACCCACCAGTCGCAAAGAAGTTACCAGTTTTGTCACCCCCCCTTTCCCAGGATTTGCCTTTATTCCTGGCTTTTCTAGAACACTTGTCACCATATTTACCAGAGTACAGTTATTACTGCTTTTAAAATAACAGTTTTTGTAAGACAGGAAAACATTTCAGATCTTTATGGGGGAACTGCAGACACAAAGAAATTAAACTGTGCAGCAAAACCTGAAAAGGGGCCAAATGCTCCCCAATCAATCCTGGCAGGTTAATCAGCAGACTCTTCACTGGATCAGAGTTACTCAGTCCTGGGGCTGAAGGGTTTTCCCCAGTTTGCAGTGTTCCAAGGGATGCTGACCCCCATGTCCAGGGGCACACAGTGGCACAGCTGTCACTGCACAGGACACGTTCACTCTGTGGGATGAGGAGCTGGGAACCACAGAGCCCTAATCTGTCTGCCAAGTCCAATTATCCACACATGGAATCAAGAGATCATGAAGCATTAGGACACTGAATAACTGCTCACCAAACAGCTTTAGCTCTCTGCAAAGATGACAATCACTAGGAACCCATGACATGGGTCCTTCAAAGCAGAGGTGAGGACAAAGCAGTTCTTGGGCATTTGTATTTTCCTCTCATCTTCTCTTGAGCTAAACCAGCTAAAGAGTAAAAGGGAAGAGATTAGGATTGGAGGTGGAGTAGAAATCCACATGTTCTAAGTCTGTATCTGTGCATTTACAAATTCCAGCAGATATCTGAGATTTTATCCGAGATCTCATTTCTCAGTTTAGCAAAGGTCTTTGAAGCAAATAGGATGAGCTTCACTCCAGTGAGAGCCCAGCTTCCAGCTCCAATAGGTTCTCAGGTAGGATTTCAACCTACTTTTCTTAAGGGGAAAAAACCATCTCCAGTTCTCACTGCACTTACTGTTCAGGAAAGGAACTGCAGAAGCCAAGAACAGAGGCCATACAGATTTGCCTTTCTCTTTGTTTCAGGGTGAAGAGTTACATAAGTAACATTCATCTAAAGTTGCTCATTAACAGAAGAACACACCTAGGCACATCTTTCATGTCTTTATATAAAAAGAAAAATTAGCCAGTCAGGTTTCTGGAATCCACCTCCGTAGTAAAGTACAACCCAGCCTGAATTGTCTCTTACTAATCTACTCTCAGTCAGCCCAGGCTGGGCTCTGGGGTGCACAGCTACTACAATCCCTGGTGTTATGGGGCTAAACACTTCCCAGATTTTTAGGGGTATCTTCCATTCCTCAATTTTCCCTACGAGCACTTCATAGTCTTCCATATTGTCCTTTATGGATTCCTGCCACCTCTTCAAATATCCTGCTTGGAGATCCATGTTCTCTACTTGTCCCATCATACCACAGCCCCCAGATTTTGTGGGTATTCTCTGGTACTTCACTCCCTGAAGTCACAGGCTGTACACCTACAGCTCCCTCTTCTCTTCCACAGTCTTTTCCATTAAAGCAAAGACCCCAAAATTGTCACATTATATGCACAGCAATCAGGCAAAGCTGAGAAGGAAAAGCAGAAAAGCACTAAGTGCATAGAGGGTCAGAGAGCAAACTACAGTCCCCAGATCTGGAGAAAAAGAGCAAAGATCCTCATGCAAAGAGCTGCCCCTTCAGCACAGATGTACCAAAACCCAGGAATAAACTACTAGTTTTTATCCTTCAGTCTTCACCCAGACTGAGCATCAGTCACACACCTCCCAGAACATCAGACCTTCCTCAGCTGGAAAAACCAGCCACACAGGTCAGGCCACTGCCACCATGGCCAGAGAATTAACACATAAATAGCTGCTATTGTGCATCCAGCTTCAAAACTATCAAATGTTAACACACTTCCTCAGCACTTTCAGATCCACATGTTACCTCTTATGGTTAATAAACCCCCAATCCCATGGATTTCACCTACTCAAGGTGACAGGTTGGACCCCTGATGATGGGGCAGCTTAAACCCTCCCAAATTTCTTTTTTAATACAAGCTGTAATACATTTTTTAAATGGACCTATTTGTCCTGTCCCAACCACAGGCCTTCCCCCAGTGTCCAGGTGATGTGTTTGGTCCAACCACTCAATGTCTTGCTAAGCAAGCTGTAAAAAAACCCTTTTAAATCCAACACCTCCTTTAGGCAGGGATATACCAGCTGGAAAGTTTAAAACATCCCCTCTTTCAATAATGACAACTAAATCCAGTGGGATGCAGCATGCTGGCTTGTTTCCTTGCTGAATTTTTACACTATCAAGAGAGATACCACATTTATGGAAAGGGTAACAGTGGCTGCTACACCATAACAAAAAACCAAAGCCCTGCAGCGAATAATGAAAATTTTTATGCCTCCTCCAAGGTCAGCCATGACTTACCACAGTCCACTGTTACAGGAGCCATTCTCTTTAAAACAAAGTGTATCAGTTTCACAGTGTCACTGGAACTGGGACAAACAATTTTTTGGCACAATCTCCCTGTTAGAAGTTGGGGTGCTGGTGCCCAAAGAGCCCATTTGTGCCAACACAGCCCAGCTGTGCAGGGACCCCCCAGCCCTGGGGCTGCTCATGCCCTTCCACAAGGCAGGTGCTGCTCACTGGGATTAGGGAACATTTGGTTTGGGGTCATCAGCCACTCAGTCCAATAGCTCAGGAGCACCATTTCCCCACAGAACATCATCCCTGTGTCTCAGGGAATACTGAACACACTCGAGGGCCCAACACTTGAAAGGCTGTGCCAACACTCCAATCTGCTGTGTGACAAGTCAAACAAGGGATGTGTTAAGTGCAAGTGCCTCCCCTCCCAAGAATCAGAGGAAAAAGAGAGAAGGAAAGGCCCTAAACTCAGGCTGCCCTTTTCTGCTTCTACTGGGGGACAATTTCCATGAGGCAACACTGGTTTCTCACCACTGAGTTCATTTACTGCCAAGCCAAACACAAAATTCTGCTTCAGTCACTGTTCCACTTCTTCAAACTTTAAGGTCTAAAATATCAATCAATTCTGGTTTATAAGATTTCATCAAGTTTTGTGACATCTCATGGCTACCCACATGTAAGAATGTTCTTCCCAATCAGATAATCAAACAATTTTTAAATCAAGTCAATTTAAAGTAAATGCACAAAAAGAACAAGAAGCAGCAAAATTTAATTTAGCCATACACACCCCAATTTTATTTTCTTTTCTAGCATATAATTAAGAGTAACTTGATTCCCCTGTGTAGGCATTACATGAAAGAGAAACAGTATTGTAAGAGCTCAGTGCTACTGGTACCCAAACCTTACGACAGATAAATTAGACCTTCAGAAAACAGCATGTAATTTACATTTTGTTATGTCAATCACCAGAAGCATCTTAAGACTCTTAAATACCATGCCAAACCACAACATAAGGGAACTAATGTAAATCAGCCCATGTGGCAGGACCACTTAAGTTTCCACAATCCAAGAGATCCCCTAAAATGGATTTCATAAGATTACTCCTCTTCAACACCCATTTACGCCTTTAATTTACCAGCACATTACGACAATATTTTACTACAAGAGTTAAAATATTTGCATAGTTATAGAAAAATCAATGATGTAGGACAAGGGCACGGGGTTTAACAATCAATCCCTGGCCTTTATTGCTTGGGAAGCCAATGGGCAAATGTGCAGGTGGCCCAGAAATCCAGTGGCCCCGCTGAGCTGCACGGAAAATCCAACCCTGGATTAGTCCCAGAGTTGCTGGGTTTGGCAGCAGAGGGACAGAGCAGCCCAGGACCACACTTTACATACCTTTCACAGAGAGCAGGACAAATGACAGACCCTGAATTTGTTCTCTCCTGGAGCCAGCACCTCACTCACATTCCAACAGCACACAGGAAAGGTCAGGATGAGCACTGCAAAGACAACTGTGAGCACGAGGGCACAGCCAACATGGTCCAAGGATTCTCTGTCCCTCCCATTCCATGGTGTTTAGAGTGACACCACCACAAACAAAAGGTAATTTAGCTAAAAACTAAAGTCCAAAAATCCAAACAGCAACATGTTTACTCACCAATTCATAAGAATTCCTCTGCAGGTTTTTGTTAAGGGACATGAATTGAGGCTTTCAGAGAAGTTTAATAGGAACACTGTCCCTCTGTGAGCTGACACAGTCATGAACTGTCACTGTTCTCTGTCAGTGCTCAGTGAAAAACTTGCACGAAGGAAGGAAAAATCACACAAGTGCCAAGAACTGCAGAAGTACAACTGAAAAAATATTGTCTCTGGCCTTGTAGCTTGTATCAATTATTGCTTTTGACAAGAGCTATCAGCAAATGCTTTCAGGTAGGGCAGCTCAGGCTTCTGCTTCCTTAAATATCAAGTACAAAGTTTCTGTTTCTCAAATCACACTGCGAGTGCAACAAATGTACTCAAACTCTGGTTTCTGCAGAAAGGTTTGAGACCTGCATTTTTCTGCTCTTTAAATCTGTATCACTTTTTCATGTTGCTTTAAACAGAAATTTTCCTTTTGGTTTCATCACTGCAGCACATTCAGCAGCAAAGAACCTTCACTTGCCAACACTGCTGGGCTACAGCAAATCCAGGACACTCCACCAGCCAAGTGCTCCTCATGTGGATGTTGTCAGACAAGTCCTCCCTCCCTCAGCTCCATAAAGTGAGGCACAGACCCCAAAATGCCACGCTGAGGTCTCTGCTGTTGGCATGAGAGACACCATAAATGTGAGCTCCCCAAGAGCTGGGGGTGAGCCCAGGGAGGAGCTGAGTGACCCTCAGTGACCACAGCAGCCCAGTCCCTGCCTCCCCCAGCCCAGTCCCCGAAATACCCAAACTGCCCCATTTGACTGTTTCCATATTCACACTTGCACACACTGGCCACTTCCAGGTGTCTGTACATCGCCCCAGCCCTGGACAAGCTTCTGTTCTCTGCTTTAACACACACAACAAGCACATTCACAGTGGCTTTTTACACTCTCAGGAGCCTGTTAACCAGCCCCAGCCTCTCCCTCTCCCCCTCCCCAGCCATGGACGTGCTCTTCAAAGAGCTCTATTTACAGGCCAAGTTACAAAGTTCAGCTCCTTCCAAAACAACGTGGAAAAACTGCAGCTTTTATGATTCTACAGTGAGGTTTTTCACAACATGAAGGAGCTTCTTTGACTACTTTTTACATTTTTTTCTTAATTTCCAAACAAGATTTCACAGTCCAAAAACCAAAAAAATCTCAGTCCACCCACAGGCTTTTGAGGAACTGAGGGGCTTCAGAGAGAGTTCTGTGACCATGAGCATCGTGTTACTGAATGAACATCCAGGGAAAATCTCCTTACAAGTCACAAACAAGGGTCACCAATATCCCCATATCCACTAGAGTTTAAACTATTTCTCTAATGCTTAGGCATGGCATCCTCTGTTGTACCTTCCCATTTGCTTACTCTTGTTCTTTTGCTTCTGAACCTTTGGTATGGAATCAGTTGAGCCTGAAATTCCTCCCAGGAAAAACCACAAGGCTGGATTTAGTCACTGCTTCAGCACCATTGCTACCAGTTACCCCTGGGGTTCCCCCAACACACAAGTATTTCTAGATGGGATCTTTCTCCAAGAAATCAGTCCTAGATTTCCACCTCATATTTAGCCTGTCAACCCCTTGGAGCAAGAACTGGCACTTTATCAGCATCTTCTTCATGGAGAGATGTCAGTATTGCCAGTAGTTCAGTAACAACAGCTCGTCTGGATGAACAGCCCAGGCAAATCAAACCCCTTTACAAAATCAGGACTAACAAAATTAGCAAGACTAAAGATTCTGTTTGAACTAGAAATGCCAAAGCAGCACCAGACTGGCACCACCAACGATGAGATTCTGAGATACAGGAACTGAAAACATCAAACCCTCACTCCTGGCAATCCTCACCCACCCTCCAGGTCTCTCCCTTCCTTCCACACCAACGTGGAACAAAGGAAAACAGTTGGAAAGTTTCAGAGAGAAGAAAATTATATGTGCCAAGAACTTCCAGAGGCAAGTCCAACTTCCTAAAAGCGACCAGGAATTCAGTAGAAGCTACAGCCAACCAGTCTGCTGACCTGGATTTCTCCTTCCTCTCCACACTGGCAGGAAATAACACACCCCAGCTTTTCCACCTTTCTGATGGTCCATTGTGGCTGTTCAAACTCTTGGAAAACACTTTTGCTTTTGAGCAACAACCTTGTGCAAATACAGGAACAGAGCAATGCAGCTCTCCAGGGACACTGCCAGGCCTTCCTCCCTTCCCATTCCAAAAGTTTTTACAGTCTCCCCTCCAAGTGCAGAGCACTGCTCCATCCTCCTTCCTTCCTCTCTGTCTCCACTGCTGCTTCCTCTGGCCTTCACAGATGGTTACCATGTCTTTAAAAATCAAGGAAAACCAGACCAAGGTTTGCCAACAGTTCTTTCTTCTCTGTTCTTTCTAAGAATGTCAGAAAGTATTGTGCATGAATGAAGGAAACTATTTTCGTTTTCTGTCTTTACCCTAGAAGGCCAGGCTTCAAATGCTTGCTAGAACACACAGCTATTTTAAATTAAATGAAATAGCCCAGCTATTTTAATTAACTTACAGTTTCACAAGCATTTTTTGGAACTGGAGATGTGAAATACCTGATGGTCCTGACAACAGTCCCCACTTCAGCCTTTCTTTGCTTTATCCACTCTTAGTATTTCTTGAGTTTTTCTTGAGCAAAGTACTATAAAACTTTTAAGAATTGTTATCAAACTATAGGACACGAATAAAGAAAACAATTCATTCAGACACATCCAGGACCCCCACACTCCAAGTTTTGTGTCCTGCCGTGCCCTGTGCAGGAGCTGTCGGGAATGTTCACCCTCTTCTCCCTGTAAATCACACGGCACCATTTCCAGAGCCATGTAAATAAATAATAAGACATTTAGCCAGATAATGCACATTTCTACTTTGACTCAAAACTCAAGTTTTGCTCTACTCTGTAGCCCACATGTGACTCCCTGGTTATCCCTTTCACACTCTCACTTCCAGAAAAAACAGCAGGTTAATCATTACCAAAATCCAGCGTAAACCAAAGGCGGAAAGAAAGCGGAAAACCCCCCAAACAATGAACCAAAACAGCGCCGAATGTCCCCAAAGCCGGGAGTCCGCCCGGGTCCCGGAGGGATGCGGTTGCCCCGCGCTTCGCCCGCGCCGCCGGGGGCGATGCTCGGACCGCACCTGGGGCTGTGCGGGGACACCGCGCACG
>WEIV01017115.1:481909-505032 GCA_013390005.1 Calyptomena viridis
GCCGTGAGGGGAGCGGCGCCCGCCGCCTGAGGGCTGGGCCCGGGCACCCCTGAGGGGAGTGCGGCGGGGCCTCGGCCCCTCACACACTGCACGGCCCAGGTGGGTTTTCTATCCCGCTGCCAAACCCAGCAGCGCAGAAAGAGCGGGTTCTCGAATTAACCTGAGGAATTGTGTTCCTATGTGAGCGTCTGTGCTCCGTGTGGACGGTTAAAATCAAGGCGGCTTTGTGGTGTGTTGGGGCAGGTCGGGCTGCTCAAGAGATGTGGTGGTCAATGATCTCCATCTTTCTCTCGCAGAGATCAACACAACTTGGTTCAAGGTAGCGTTCAGCAGCTCCCTGGGATAATTCTTCCCAATCCCAGCACGTGGCTGTTGTAGGGCAGGCAGACACTGCAGAGGAGGAGAGAACTCCCAGCACTGCTGTTCATGAGGCTCCAGAGCCCTGGCGCGGCTTTAGGTATGAGGAGGGAGGGTTGAGTCTGGTGTGTTGTTTCTTCTTTGGATGCTCATTCCACAGAACCTTTACAAAACTTCATATGCCTTCAACGTTCCATGTGCTTCGACACCCAAATGGCCAATATATTCACAGGAGTGCTTCGAAATTTCTGCCAGGTTTTCTAGGTTAAGTGCCTTTTCAAACTCAGCTTTCAGCATACAAGTGCATGGCAATCGTATTTAATATCACTCTACATTTTTCAAAACTGATTTTATATAGGCTGTGAGGATGAAAGACTGCTGACTGGGGAGCTCTATTCCAAAATAATCAGTACACAACGTGCTGTGCTGGAGCAGCCTGTGAGGGAACTTTGGCCAAGGGCTGTAGGATCAGGAGATCTGCAGTGCTGAAGTGAAACAGTAGCTTTCATTCAAAAGAGTGATTTCAGCACTGGAGGAAGTAAAAGCACGTGTGCATTAACAACTTTACATGCAGTAAGAGGTCCAGCTTATTCCAATTAAACTTGTATTTTGTGTACTCCTTTGCAAGCCTGTGGCTGAAGTGTCACCCTGGTTCTGAACAGCCAGACATAGCTCTGCCTTTGTAACAGACTTTTATCTTGTGTTTGAGGATTGAAAGGAGAAACAAATAGGAGGAATCTCAGTTACTGCTTTCATGTCTCGAATCAAGAGATTTCAAAGCAATGAATGAGTTTAGCCAAAATCTCCTGTGTGACCTTAAAATATTAGTGTGGGCCTTGAAAAGAGGCAGAAGATAATAGCTGGAAATCAAGGACTGGTCCAAGGACTTCATGTGAGAAAACGTGGTTTATTTGAAATTAATGACAGCAACTTGAGAGACAGCACAAACACAGCCCAGAGGAAGGCAGCTGGGGGATGGAAGGGGGTGACTGTGCAGTGCAGCTGGAAATGTAGTGAGGAGAAAATCTGCAAGAGATGGCACCTCAGGTAGTGAAGTTACTGCAGAAGTAGAAGAAAGATGTTTTCAGCTGTGGTCTGAGTGAAATCTTGATTTTTTTCTGTTGAGTTCTCCCTTGGGCTAATGCCTTGCCAAGGGCAAAAACACAGAGGAAAGGGGATTGATGGATTAATTTAGAATACAGGGGATTGGAAGAGCTTTGGCACTGCACTACAAGGATATAAATTTAACGAGGAAAAGAACATCTGAGGTTTGGGAAAAAAGTTAACATCGGTCTTTAGGCCTCATGGAATGAAAAGGAAGAAAATTGAATTTATAGTTCTTAATAGAGTCAATAAGAGATGGGGATTGAATTGTGCCAAAAGCAACATGGAGATAGAGTTACCTTAATGAAAGTTAAAGTAATTAACAATAATTATGCTCTTTCTTGGGACAAAATACTGGCATAGAAAGAATTATTTTTTAAATATATAACTATGATGGAAATAATGTGTGCTTCCTAGAAATAGACATTGTCACGTGTTCTTGAATGTTACCTGCATCCCTTCAACAGATGAGGGAATCCCAGAAGCTGGAGAGGTGTGAGTGTGGAAAGGGAATTCCTGGTTAAATTGTCCATGCTGCCTGGTGCCTTGTCCTGTCTCCTTACTGGCCAGGTTAGGTCAGGATGGTCTGATTGAAGTGCTGTCACAATTATTTCATGGAATAAAACCAGTTCTAGGAGAACAGATCAGATCTGAGCTGGCAGTGCAGAGAGCAGGTTGTTTGACTGATGTTTACTGACACATTAAAGGTAGAATTAGTTTGTAAAAAAATTCTGTTCCTTCACTGTTTTTCCTGCTTGTAGATCTCGTACCTGATGGTCCTGTATTCTATAAATGTGCCCAAGAAATTTTATTACCAGTATTAAATAAAAGACAGAGGCAAGGCAGGAGCTGGTATAAATGACCAGCATGTGAAAGCAGTTTTCTTGGGGAGCAGAAAACCCTCAGAGAAGCAAAAGAGACCCTTTCCCAAAAGTTGTTGCTGGGTCCCAGTTGTAAGCTGTGCAGGGGCAGCCCCTCGGGGTGGGCACGGGGTGGTGCAGTGTCAGCTACAAACCCTGCGTTCAGGACTAGATGGCTGTTAGCTGGAGGAGAGGGGAAACCCTAAGTGCTGTGTGAAGAGAGGCAGCCTATCACATTTCAAGTGCTTGGTATTGTTTACAGACAAATGGCAATGCGAGTAGTGCCCGAGGGAAGAGGCATCTTTTCCTTGTGATAAGTCAGAAATCTGTTTGAGACTTACCATTGTCCAGTGACCCAGTTCTTTACAGGCTGCAAATTCTGCCTTTAGACACGGGCTAAAGTTAATGGGATTTGTGCAAAGATAGCTGAGGAGAGGCTTTGAATTGGAAAAAATAACTGTATGTGCATGTCTTTTAAAAATCTACATAGTAAAAGCTGTTTTTACATAGGAAATTAGTCACATAGGCTTGACAAGAGCTTAAAAATAACAAAAAATTGGAGAATTTGGGAAGGAACTGATTTGACTTTACATCTTTTTTAATCTGTAAAACCAAATAATAGCATGTGCTGAATCTGAATAACCACATGTAATGTGGTTATTTACATGCTTTGGAGTTTGCCAGGTTTGAATAAAATTATGTCATCTGGTTTCTACAGAAAAACCCAACAACACAGAGAGCAGAAGGTGAAAGTTAGAGGGTTATAACATCATCAGCATGAAAATACATTTTGAGGGGATTAAAACTGTGTTCAGAAAGGATAAACACTAAATCACCTGTGTTTGCAGGGCAACTGGGCAAGTATTGAAACCCAGAGTCAATAAAAATATTTCTGCAAATCTGCATTAAAATCAAATGCTGAATATCTGAGTTTGGCTCTGGGTGGTTAATCTATGGTACAATATTGCAAAGAGTTTTATTCTGGAAAATGCTTACAAGATCTGTGTTCATTTTTATTGTCAAGTTTATCTCAGGTGTAGAAGGGTGAGAATCAAGCAGATGAATGTCCAGTGTAGTGGATACTTAAAAATGGAGAATTAGTGCTGCAAACCAAGAGATGACATGGATAAACCTGGCAGTGACTCGTGTACCTGACTCAGAACCAAGAGGTTTACCCAGCTGATGTCTGGTGTAATCCTGAATGATGAAATGGTACTGTTGGAAACTTGGACACCACGAGGGGAGGAACCACACCATGAAATGCCACACAGGGCTCTTCAAGTCCCAGAGAAGGCTCTGTGGGGGAACATTCAGAGAACTTTTGGGAGATGGGGATGAGCATCAGCTTGAAAAGCAAGCAAAACTGAAACCAAGGAACTGGGAAATACTTTCAGGTTATGACTAATGCAATTACCAGTGAGGCCACTGCAGGCACTGTGGTGGATTTAGCTTCAAATAAGAACAGAAGTTATGCCATGTGTGATTGATTCCAGGTTGGGTTACAACTTAGAACTGCAATTAGTGAGTCATCTGTTATTTTATATCAATTATTAAAAACAACAAAGGTCTAGGTTAAAAAAGAGAGTGCATGTCTCAAACTGTGCTGCTCTACTTGTTAATTTTCTGATTTCCCTTTTTTGTGGGCTGTGTGTCAGCCTTGCAGGGCCGTGGCACAGCGTGTCCCTCAGGCCAGCACGGGCATTGCCACAGTGAGGCTGTGCCACACTGCCCTCTTGGGTTAGAGCCGGCTCGGGGGGGCCTGAACCATCTGTAAAGCTTTCTTTATCTTATTGTTAGAGGTGCTGTTTAGGACCCAGCCCAGCTCAGCCATCCTGGGTGCACTGCTTGTGTTCTCAGCCCATCTGCCAACTGCTGAATGTGTCACACTTTTCTTCTGGTGGCCTTGACAAAACTCACAGAATAAACACAGCTTTGAGGGACAGTTCCAGGCTCCACAGGAGCATTGACCCAATAGGAAGGGCTGGAAACAAATAGTATTGCCCACCTTCAATGGGCATTTAATTACAGTTTCTAACAAAGGTGAGGCCTAAGAGGTCATGAGAAGTCTCCTGGTCTGTGACATGGTGAACATGACACATCAGCACAGGTAGATACAGGTAGTCCAGATACTTCATCTGGACTTCAACATTTTTCTTGGAGGTGAAAGTGCTTTTGCCTGCTCCCATGGGAATGGAGGACTGCAGCTGCTTTGGGCTGTGCAAGGAAAAGCTGCAGACAGAAGGTTCTAGAAGGTCACATTGTCACTGAGCTTGTGGGGTTGGCAGTGTCACAGGCAGCAAGTTACACACTGCAGTTTAATGGCATGAAGTTGCAAAGACAGAGCACTGTGTGCAGCTCTCTGGAGACCCTGGACTGTGTGAAGAGAGCAGGACTGCACAGAGGTTCACAGTTTTCTGTCTTTATACTTTCTAATACACATTTGAGATGTGATTCTGTGAGTGCTGAACCCTCCCAATGGTTGTGGTTGATGTGGTTTGCACTTATGTGTTGCTGGGATTGCAGACATGCTGAACCAATCTGGAAGTCAGCTTATCTCCTATCAATGTGAGATAAGTGTTTTCATTTATATCAGTGGCAAGTAGATAAATATTTGGAGGAATATGTATGTCCTTTCCAGAAAAAAACAGTGATACAATTGTAAGGGTTATTGTTTTAGGAACGAGTGTGATTGGCCCAGAGAAAGGATGCCAGGACTTTAGTGCACATCCTTAGACAGATGTATTAAGGTGGGTTTTTGCTTTTCTTTTGAAGCTTAGGATTGAAGACCTGCCATCATTCCAAAGCAGAAACAACTTGGGTGGCCTTTTTATCACTAATAGGCAGAGCAACTAGGCAGGACTGTGACTGCACTGAAAAGAGGCTCTGTCATACAAGAGGTTTTCCAGGTCAAGATTAAAAGCAAAACAGCTCTCATCACATGAGCCTTTGTACTGCACCCATATTTTCTAAATGCTTTTGGCTTATCTTTAATGTTTATGCTGCTATCAAAAATAAACCCAGCTTTTCTCTCTGCGGGTGTTGTATTTAACATCAACAGTGAATGGGCTTTTTTATTCCTAAATGCTAATTTTCTTTCTGTTTTCAATCTGTTACGGGTACAAAAAGTTTTTTGTTTCCAGTGGTTTTGGTTTCCTCCCTCTCTGGTTTTTGAGCTGCATGTTTTCTCCTTCCCTTATCTCTTTCTGTCTGGGCAATTGGTATTTTCTTGATGGAAGCAGTAGCTGAGGGTCTATCGATGACCCTGAAGCCTAGAACTTGAATCAGAGTTTGTTTCAGTACAGCTGGTAGTACAGTCATAACAATTTAAAAAAAAAAAGCTTTACCAAGACTAATTTTCATCAGCAGACAGTGGAGAACTCTGGGGAATAATTGTAATTGTCTTGCTTTGAACTGTGGTCAGAAATCTGGTCTAAAAATCTTGTTATAATGAGAATTTTGGTTATAATGAAGTAGTTTTATAGCTTAATCAAAGTTTTTGTGAGACTACAGCCAGAACTCAGTGGCATTTGAAAAATGCTCCCAAGCTGTACCCTTGGGATAAAACACTGACCTTGCTGAAGCTGGTGAGGTGTTTCCTGAAGACATTGGTACCCAAACCCAGCACATTGTCATTCTGCTGGGGGTCAGCTCAGAGCAGGGGAAGTTCCAGAGCAAACAGAAGGTGCAGCACATGAAAGCCTGGGTGTGACAACTGGGTGCTGGCACGTCCCTCTGACCACAACCTCAGCTGAAGGTTTGCTCTTTGCAGGGTGTTGTGTGTGCTCTGTGGTGATGAGCTGTGATCCTCGTGTTGCATAAACTAGGAGTAACCTTTCCATGTCTGAGCTGCTTCACTCCCATGTACCCAGCAAACTGCTGAGCCAACTGCTTTGGTCACATACTGTGATAGATGGGGAACAGACCTGCAACAGATATGGGTCGTGTTCCAGACATTAGGCATGTACTTCAACATTTCACCCACTTTGGTGTGCCAAGGTATTATCTAAATGTGGGTATTTAGTAGCTGGAGATGGCAGTGAGCTGTGACTGTCAAACAAGTTGTGTGTCTGCTGGAACACTGAGAAAGGTTTGGGTGCTTGTGTTGTAGGAGGTATGTGCAGACTGCAGTGCTGGCTGTCAGTTCAGTGGGAGGGTTTGTCCCATTTCCCTGCAAGGGAGAACTGAGCCCAGGCTGCAGAGATGGTCCCCTGGACAGCCTGTGTTTGGGAGAACAGACATCCTTGTGGTGAGCACTGACCAGGAAAGGATCTCCCAGGGTCCACTTGCCCCAGTGCAAGTCCCAAGTGGTCAGATTAGGCATTTGAACAGAAATATACCTGTATATTTTACATGTATTTTCTCATGTCTAGTGTAAGACATCTATGAGTGTAGAAATGTCTCTTTACAGAGAATGTTTTCTTGGCTTCCTGCCTTAGATTAGAAGCTTCCCTTCAAATTTTTGATCTAAGTTTCCTTGCATTAGGAGTGGGAAGTTGATGTCTCTTGTATCATTCCTTTTTTAATTAACCTGCCAAATCATTTAAATGCATGTATGTAGTGCAGTCCTATTCTGCTTTCCTGGTACAGATGCTGTGCAGCAGTTCTGCCTCATGCTTTGGTGTTCAGTTAGCTCAAGTAAATGTAAAAATTCTATTAGATGCAAATGTTCACAGAGTCATGACTTTTTATTTATCCTGCTTGCTCTTTGATGACTTAAATTATTTCATCTCTTCTAATTACTTATTTAAGGACTATCGATCTCTGTTATTTTTCTGGGAGGCCTTATGGAATAGTGTCTGACAAACATCATTATAGTTGCCTACAAATTAAGGCAAGCAAACAGACTGTTGTAACGTTGTAGTAACCAGACAGGTGGTGGGTTTTAGGGTAAGCTCTATGTGAAATATTTATGTACTCATTTAAATACTGAAGAGCTGGAGTTCATGCAGTTGTGTGTCCTTGGTGAAGCCCCACAATTGAGTTTGAAGGCATTCAGCAGTTAGGGCCCTTTGCTAGGAACCTGCTACTGAGGCTTTAATTCTCTGTCACTGCAGTTGGGTGTGTAACAGTCAATTCTCTAAATTTTCATAAGCTTTGGTTCATCCTGTGTATGAAATGGGGGATAGTGGGGATTTCCTGAGGGTTAATAGAGCTCACTTCATAATTTATGTGTATTTGTTGTAGATATTACTTAGTGTAATAAGGTTTTGCTATGTGCAAAATTAAAGTATTTTTTAATTATTGGAAAATGTAAAATGTGCAAATCAAAGGAAAAAGGAGATTTTCCTGTTTCCTTTCAGTTGTGCTGCATTGTGCATCTTGCATTAGTACCCACCCTGTGTTAGCACTCCTGCTGGATAACAATCTTCCAGGGTTATGCTGCTCATTCCCTGAAGCACAGCTGCTCTTCCCAAGGGACAGGCACAATGCAGGCAAAGCTGCTCCTCTGTTCTGTGCTCACTAATTGATCTCTGGCTTGGCCACTTCCAGCAAGGTCACACAATTGGCAGCTACAAAAACAGTGTTTTGTGGAAAATTTAAAGGGGAAGAGTAGAAGTACCCAGGATGGGCTGGTTTGGGATTTTTTAAAATTCATAAACATTTTAATTTGTTGAATTGTCTGTTTTGCTTCTGCAGGAATCTGAACCTTGGAAAGGACTGACACCAGAAGATTGTCCATTGTGACCTGTTCCTGCACTTTGTGAGTTGTGCCTTATCCTGGAAACTGTTCTTTTCTCACTTTGTAGTTCCACTTGTGTTTTTATTAGAACAGTCCATGAGCATTCTTGTTCAGATCCTGTAGAGACAAAATGATTTCTAAGCAAGTGTAGTGTGAACTTCTCAAACTTCTTTCTTTGCACATTTGTCATGCTGGCCTTGAAAGGCATCCATGTGTGTTTTTTGCTTGAAATCATACAATCTGCTTTCTCAGAGCTGACTGATTCAGGTGCTTTGCCATTTGAAAGGTGATGGAAATTCGGGGTTAAAAAACCCCACCAACAACCAAAGCTAAACTGTCAGTGTGCAGTGCCAGGGTCTGTGCTGGTCATTAAGCACTGTGCAAGTCTCTGTCATTGTCACAGGGGTGCCCTGTGTGCCTCAGCAGGAAGGTCACAGTGTGGATGGCCACGGGCCTGGGGCCATGTGCTGCTGGAACAGCCCTTCCCTTCCACATCCCCCTTTAGAGCTCTGTGCCATCCTGCATGTGTCCAGTCTAGTGAAAACATGTGAGAACTGCAAATAAAAATGCATTAGCAAAGCTTAAGTGCTTAATTACTTGAAAGGCAGAAGAGTCTACAGGGTTTGAATAGAGGAAATGGGCCAAACAGGCAAGACTGGAATACTGGGGGCAGAATGAAGCTGTGCTGCATTAAAAGGGAGTTCATGTAAGGCCTGGCAGGGAGGGGAAAAGGGGTTTGGTTGACCTGGTGAGACTTGTGTGATCTAAAAATGCATAGAATGTACTATATTAGAGTCATAGCTCTTGTAGCATCTTTAAACAGTAAAATATGCAGCTTCCTCTGAAGGGGAGGGACAGCAGGGTCCCACAGAGCACCTTTGGTGTTCACAGTTCATTCATGCTCCAGTCACTGTGAGCAACATACTCTGTGTTGGGAGCTGCTGTCAATGAGCAATTGAATTATCAGCTAAATACTTACAGATTAGGCAGGATGTCTTTGGGAGAGGGGTGTAGAAGCAAGCTTAATTTGATTATTGCAGCAAATCCATTTTCTGTTCATTGTGGGCTGAAGCAAGCAGTTGATGGCTCAGGACTTCCTATGCACCTTGTGTCCTAAGGAACTGTGCCAGGGTTTGGTGTTTTAACTCTTGTGTGAGATGTGAGACCACAGAGCAGCAGACACTGAACGTGTTAAACTGTCCCGTCCCCTGAGCTAATGAATTGATTTGATACTGTTTATTCTACTAGAACTCAAAGCAATTAATTGAATAAGTGTTTGAGTTTGAATCTTTAATTTGTCTATAAATATGTCTAGTGATTAATGAGGAGGCAAGAAATCCTGTGGAGTCACCTTGAGCAGAGAGGCAGCATTCCCAGTGCTCTCCTGGGAGGCAGCGCTGGTGCCCGTGCCCAGGCTGTGCCACGGCTGCTCTGGCTGCCCTGCCTGCCAGGGGAAGGGCACTGTGCCTCTGGGAAACACAAAAACACACATATTCCTCGTGCAGAATCACTCCTGGAGGGTCAGGAGTGTTCCCAGCACAACCCAAACCCCAGCCTGCGTGTGGGGCTGTAGCTGGGTGTGTTCTCTGTGTGAAACCTGGGCAGCAGGGCTCAGTGTGCCCAGGGCAAGGAGCCCAGGCCAGGGAGGAGGTGGACAGGGGGGCCTTGGTGATGTCTGGCTATGGAAAAGGTTGAGGACCCACCTGTAAAACTGACTCAGGGGGTTAATCACTTAGCCACTACCACTTGTCTAAATCATATTTATTTGTGTTTCATACACAACTGTGAGTTTAAAATGAAAAACAGAACATAGAAAACTAAAGCAGATGGAAAGAAGAGGATGGAACTAAGGACAGAACACAGGCTTTATACTCATGGATCATTTGTGTATGTGTACATTCATTATGA
Organism: Calyptomena viridis; assembly: GCA_013390005.1. Lineage (NCBI taxonomy): Eukaryota > Metazoa > Chordata > Aves > Passeriformes > Eurylaimidae > Calyptomena > Calyptomena viridis. The sequence continues at coordinate 491,819 of WEIV01017115.1, forward strand.
GTCCACTATAGATAACACTGGCAGAACTTGATACAGTGCTTAAAAAAAAACAAAGTTGACTTTTGTTTGCAAGAGACCTTACAGCCAGATTATATGGCATTATTAGAGCTAATTAATTTCTGCCCCTCACAAAAATGGTGATGTAAATATTGAATTAGAGTAACAAAACCAGCCATACAGTCAACAGAACACTAAAAGTGAAGATTAGATAAGTGCCATACATTACAAAACCACTGGCAGATATGAAAGGCATGGTCTATATTCCATATTTAAACACTTCACATTAAATACATTAGGTTTTATAGGTTTAAAGTACATATGGATTACATTATTCTTGAACATCTGGTCTAAATAAGAGTCCAGTAGGATATAGGAGAAAAGTTTTGCTCACCAGCAATGTAAATGTTCTCTTCTGTGGGGGCAACAGGGGCTTTCTGAGGTGTATGAGACAGCTCCTTGTGCTGAAAATGGGTGTGCAGAATGTCTGGGAATTGCAGGATTCCATTAAATTGGAGAGAACCTGTTGTGGAGCACATTCATGTGTTACCCTGGTGAGGAAATACTATTGCAGAGTGCTGGTTCCTTCCACCAGAATTCCTGCCTGCCCTCTGCTCCATGCATAATTCAGATGCAATACATAATTGAAGGACTATAAAGCCACATTTACTGTCATATATTTAAATTACTTGATGAGCCAGAGATGGGTTTTGCCTTGTCTGTGCTTTTGCTTTGCTTTTTTCTCTAGTTTGTTGAAGCAGTGGGGACTTTGGCCCAGTGAGTCAGCAGCTTCTGAGAACAACCAAGATGCTGATCAGAACCAACTGTCAGGGTTAGTGTTGTTGTAGAATAAAGTATATAACAGTCTAATTAATTTGCAGTATCAGATATTCACTTCCTCTTCAACAACATCTTCATGAAGTACAGCCTTTTCAAAGTAAAAACCCCTAACTTTTGAAGGGTGCACATCTCACAGCAGCAGTAAAAAGCTCTGTCTTGAATGGCCCAGACTTCCAGGAACAGAGTCTGTGTAGCAGCTGAGTGTGTTATGTGTTTTCTCATACAGGTCTGCAACAAAGACTGGCTTACACATGGAGTTAAAAGGGGAAAAGCAGTCTTACATCTTGAACTTTCTCACTGTTCCTTTCTGTTCTGGATTCCTTCTCTTTCAAGCAGTAGTTTGTGACTGGATCACACGATGGTATTTCCAGTATTTCCAGTGCTCTAATTGCTCTGTGTGGAAAGCATTGCTGGGCTGCCCTGGGCCTTTGTGTTTCAAACATTGGACGTGCAACATTTTATATATTTAATCACCATCAAGCACAGTGTTCAGATCCAAGCTATTTAGAGCAACTGTCTGTGCTACTGCAACCCACTCAGGGCCCTGAGGGAGAACGAGGAACAGAGAGAAGGCTCAGATTTCTTTGAGCAATTCAGCATTGCCAAATACTTTGATTTGTTATGGCTGCCGGGTTATGGGATGGAGAAGTGTGGGGAAGATCTGTTCAGAGGACATGGTGTTAACAAAGATCTGCTTAGAGGTTTGGGAAAATGCTGCTTCTTTCTGCTCTGAACACGGTTTTCTGTGAAGAAAACATAACTGATGTTAAGCATGAGGTAGGAATCAATATCTGAAACATTCTTCAAAAACAGAATCGAAAGTTAACGTCCTTTTAGAGCTTGTGGCAGGAAGAGCCTCTCCTTCAGCTGAACAAGTTAGCATTTACAGCAATCTTCATAAAGGATCTCCTGGCAAAAAACACCAAACTGTAACATCTCCAACCCTTCTTTTTATAGCTGAAACAGTGTGTCCCTCAAAATCCACACTGCTCAGTTAAACCATGCTTTGTGATGGGGATATGTAGTCTTTGATAGTCCATATCAAGCTTTTTCATTTTATCTTGATAACATTTAGTTCCTTCCACTTGTGGGTTGTCTTGCCTTCTGTACTTTCCACATTTTTTCTCCCCCTGGAAACAAACACCCCAAAGCATCACTCTTGTCACTTGGCACCTCTCAAGAACTCCACTGCTCAGAGTTTGCATGAACACTCCTGCAATCAGTGTAATTCCAGGGCTGATTCCAACACCAAGCCATGGGCCTGCTGTGGTCCTGCTGCAGCCCTGGCCCTGCCCAGGTCAGGCCCTGCCTTGTGGATGCCCAGCCCATCCTTGGAGGCTGTCAGATCCTCTATCTCTGAGGTTAAGTAGCTGTACTTATCCCAACCTGCAGTAATTGAGGAATTTTTCTGACAGGTCACTGCAAATAGGATTTCACAGCATGAGAATCTCCAGCAGAGGGGCTCTCACTTTATTCTTTTCTTCTGTTTCACACTTTATTATGACACCTCCATCTGTTTGCTGTTCTGTGCTTGTATTGTTGCTGTGAAAAAATAAAATGCAGCTACATCTTTTCTTCTCTCTGTAGACAGGTGACCTAAAAGTTCCTCCAAAGCTTGCATCTTGTAGTAGTTTTAACTCACTGGACAGATGTCATTCAGGACTTACTCCCTCTCTCCATAGCTTTTCTGACCTTTGACAATCCCATGACTCTCACAACCTGCTGACACAGGAAGGACTGAGCTCCCTGGGAGCATGTTCTGCATGGGCCTGAACCAAGCCTACTGTAATTGCTAGCTGTGTTTAATTACTTTGGGCTCTGAGTTAGATGTAAGTGTAGAAGGCACACAGTAATTACTGATCCCTGGCCTCCTCTGGCACTCTGACTGCTACCTGTTGTCCCACAAATAGCCACTGTTCCCAGCCTCTGAACTAGGATGAATCCATCTGCTTCTCTCCTCCTTCGTTGTATTTCTCCATTAATTGATACTTGCATTTATGATACCAACATTGTAAAAAGCCTGAAAGTGGGAAAATGTGTGATCTGACAGGGAACTCTGAGCCTGTCAATATGGTGCTGTGCTCCAGCCCCTCCTTCTGCCTTGGGAACAGTTGTGCTGTACAGAAACAAGCTGGGTAGCACTGAGAAAATACACTTGCAGGTGAAAGGTGTGGTGTGCAGAGACTGAGAGACTGAGGGAGGTACAGAAAAAGCCCTTTCTGTATCCATGAATTTGTACTGCCTTGCCCTGTGTCTCAGTTCTTCAGCAGCAGGGACTGATCTTTATGATTCTGCTCTGATGGAGAATTTTGAACGTTCTGTTTCCTAAAGAGGCTCTTTAAAGACTCTGATGTGGATTGGGGAATGTTTTACTTTTGCTGTAGTGCATGTAATTGTTTCTGAGCTGCCTTTGCCTGAGCCATTGACATTATCTGAAGCACTTGCACTCCTGAGTTAATCCTCCTGCTCATGGTGAGGCAGCTCCTGGTGGAGTCCTGTGTGTGCAGTTACACAGCAGAGCAGAGGGGGAGGATGCTCGTGGGGACTGTGCTGATGAGGAACTGGGGGGCAGCAGTAACTGACCCTGTGGAAATGCAGCCACAGCAGCATCCCTGGTCAGGTACTCACGTGAGTGAGGCTGTGGGACAGGAGGGAAGGTTTTGTGGGGAGGGATAGGTGTGTCTGTTGGGTTTAGCACTAGTCTGCACCCTTCTCAACACTTGTGCTTGCAAAAAACTGGGAGTTTTTCTTGTCATAATTGCCTTTGTGCCTTATTAACTGTGAGTCTCTGTGCCAGGGTACACAATGACTGTGCTCTGTTGTGCTCAGCATTATCTCTGGTGTGGTTTGATCTTCAGGATATGAGTTTATTTTCCTCCCCATCTGACGGTGACATAGTGGGCCATGATGGGGAGGGGTCATTAAGGGCTGAATCAATAGGTCTTTCTGCATTGGCTGATGCTCAGTTACATCTGCTGTAGCTGCCAATCCATCCCATGGGCTGCTCCTGGAGCAGAGCCTTCTGGAAAGGCACTGGCTAAGGAAAAGAGGTGTTGTGTTTCCCATCTGTGTTACCTTGAAAGGAGCATGTTGCTCTTGCATTGCTATTGAGCAGCAAAATTCAGAGCATTCTATGAAAAGTGTAATGGTCAGAGCAGACACAATAACAGCTCCATCAAATATTGATAGAGTAGGATTATTAATTAGAGCAGGGGTGTAGGATTAAAATGTCCCTGGAGTTGCATTCCCCATTTGATGCGAGAGTGCGGTTTTGTGGTCAGAGAGTGGGAAGCTCAGGATAACTGGAATCTTTTCTTATCAACTCTTCAATGTGTTTGCTTAATGTCCGTAGTGGTTCAGGGGATATAGAATACTATTGACCAGAGTTCATAGAATTCTGATATGCTCCTATGGTGGCACTGCTGGGAGTGAACTTTACAAGGATCTCTCTGTTACTGTAGCTTAGTCTGATTTGTAGCTCATAAAAAAGAAAACCATTTCTGAACAAGTGGATAATTTGCAGTCCTGTTGTCCTGAGTCTCATCCTCCCTCAAAGAGCTGTGGGTCTTTGTGAGAGGCTAAAAGCACAGGATCAGTTCTGTGGAGCAGGGACCATGTGCCTCTGGACCACTTGGCCACCAGGTGCAATGGAGGGAGAACATTTTGCTTTCCAAGGTGTGTGCAGTGCTGAACTGATACAGACATCAAAGCAGAGAGAATGAATTGAATTTCCCAGTTACACAGCCCCTCTGTAAAAGGAGCTTTCAGTGTCTCCCACTTGAAAGAGACACTGCAGGTTAGCAATGAGATTTCCTTTCAGAACAAAGCCCTGATCTGCATTACTAATAACAGCTGAGGTCATTAAAATAGAAAGAATTTCCCTTTGAATTTTGTTTGAACACTATCTGCATTCTCTGCATCATGGTGTGAGCTTTGCTTTTCCCACAGTTCTGGTCCATCAGGACAGTGCAGTAAGGATTTATTTTCCCCTTTAGGTTCTTCCTGATTCTAATATTCTACCTAGCAGAAGTGGTTTAGACCTGCTATAATCATACGAGTTCTGTAAATCCATTCTCCCATTCCTGTGCATGGTGTGTGTCCTTGTGTCCCTCAGTATGTGTCTGTGCTAACATCCCTGTGTGCCCTGAGGCTTTTTTAGCTGATAAAAACTCTCCCATCCAAAGCATCTTTTTTTTCTTTTTTTCCCCTTTCCCCTTTTGAGCGTTTCCCTGCTCTCTCCAGAGCCATTAGATGCTCTGACTATGCACTTCAGGAGATCAATATGCTTTTGGTATTCAGAGGCATTATCATTCTGAGGCTGTACTAGTATGTGTTCATCCTATTAACATCTGCTCAAAATTCCCAACATCCCAGCCCAGCTAACAGAGAATGACCGGCTTGTCCTTGCTCGGGCTCTGTGGATCTCATGTTGACACCTGGCTTATTGTCACACAGCTCCCACTTCCCTCGACTTTGTTTATGACCTTATGTCACCCCTGGAAGCTCAGTTTCAGCTCCAGATGGATGAATGAATTGGGAAGCATTGTGTCCATTGCTGTGGCAATTCCCGTGTGTTACTGCCCAGAGAAGTTCTTTGGTTCCTCCATTGTAGGAGCCAGTTCTGACCTGGCAGTGAGATTCCATCAGCTTGTAATCGAAGCAGCATCTCTGTAAAACAATAGAAAAAGACAAGAGTCTGCTGGGCAGAAGGAGCAAATCTCTGTCCTTATGGCTCCTGTAACGGGGGATTATGAGTTTTAAAGTCATGGGAAGAGGATGAGCTGTGCCTTTGACTCCGGTGGTAACTCCAGTGGATATTGGGTGTGGGAATACAAAGTGTCAGCTCTGGTTGTAACAGAAACTGCCAATAGGGTTAAATTACAGAGGGGAAAGAAACAGGAAAATGGGAGTTAACTGTGTATCAGTGTGGAAGTTTGTAGCCAGGAGTGGGATTCACCGTTTTAAAATCCTCTCTGAAGGTCATAACCTCTTAGTGAATAGGAAGAAACTGTTTCAAGGGGAAACACAAAGTGTTGACATTCCTGGCTTTCTCCGGTGCATTTTGGTTGCTTTTGTTTTCCCATTCCTGCACTCCCAGAAGTTGGTTGCTAGAATAAGAGGTGCTGGATAATGCAAGACTGCATGTAATGTGCACTCTTGGAGATAACTTAGGATTCATTCTGACTAACAAAATAAAATTAAAAGTATCCATTTGCTCATTCTGGGTGTCAGGGAAATGGCTGTGAGTCTGAAGGCTAAAAGGGGAAATGTTATAGTAGCCCATACAGGATTCCAAGTGGACTTTTTACCTTTTTAAGTAAAATGAAGCCATGAAACTCAGAAATACTGGGTGCTGGTTAATCTCCATTGTCTGGCCTGAATCAAAGGGAATACAGAAGTCAAGGGAACCTGTGTTTTAACAAGCTTTACAGAGAGGCAGAAGTGGAATTGAAGGAATTTTCATTTAGTCCCATATAGTACCAGTGACAGTGGTTTGTCATTTTCTCAGAACACACACATCTGAAGAGATTTTCTTGCTTCTTGGATTCTGTTTTCTCCAGAGTGTTTGCCATGCTGACCTGGGAAGGGAGACTGGCAGAAATATGCCAAGTCTCTTGGTTCAGAGTCAGGCATAAAAACAGGGTTAGGATCAAGTGGAGTTTAAATCTTCCCCCAAAGGTTTTCTTTGAGAACCTCTGACAGGCCCTTGTGAAACTGCTGTGACTCACTGAAAGTGCAGGTTAGCAGAGCTAAAGATCCAGAGATCCATTCACACCATGGAGTGAGCCTGGATTTCTGCAGCTGCTCCAGGATTATGGGAAGCTCAGCCATCTGTACTTTGGCTTCCCTTCTGGTCCCAGAGACAGCAAAGGAAGTTTTTCCCCAGTCCTGTAATAGAGAAGGACCTAAAGCTGAGTTGGAAGCAAAAAGGTTTATCATTTGCCCCAAGCCCAGCTAGGCTGGCATTGGTTCACTCCCAAACTAATGAGAATGAAGTTGTCAGGTTTGTGACTTCTGTCTCATAAAGCATTCAGGTGTAATAAATGATGCTGACACACCGGCCCTGGCAGGGAAAACTTCTTTAAATATACAAGATGCTGCTTCTTACTGGGGTGTATATAGGGTTGGCTTAGATGCAGTGGGGTTTCTTGGGGATAAAACGGATGGTGTTCCAATAAACTGTCAATTATATTTCCTTCCAGAAATTATAGTGTAATTGGTGATTGTCCAGGCTGAATTGGTATTAGTTATTTTAAAGTATTATAACTCTTCTAGGCTTTTTTCTGATAGTTCTTGGGAAGTTTCTAGATCCATCCACTACAATATTTTGTATACAACGTCATAAGAAGCCTTTATTTTTATTTTTTCCCCAAAGGCCGTGGAGCAGCTTTAGTTTCAGACGTGTTGATGGGCTCTGGTGCACATTCAGCACACTGGTTAGCAGAGCTGGAGAGTCAGGCTTTTGTGTTGCAGATCAATATCACCTCTGACAGAAGCCCAGCAGGAGCTGCCTTTGCCTGCTGTTGTGACACATGAAGTAGAAAATGTGCATAAACCACACTGCCTAAGAGAAGTGGAACAGAGCTTATCTCAGGGCACAGAGCAGTGCTGCAGCCCTTGTCTCTGGTCCAGTTCTGCAGGTAGAAGCAAACAAGATGCTCATTTGGAGACCATGAGAACAAGTGTTAACACTTATGTGAAGGCCTGTATTTGTCATTCTTAGAGGTTTGTTCAGCAATCTGACAAATGGATGGTGGTGGAAACACCAGTATTCAGCATCTCAGCAAAATGAGGGGTCTGCCCACATGGCATTGTGTGCTGTGGTAATCCCTGCCAGACCCTCTTATCCAAGTGAGAGCACATCAACTTGTGCACACCCACCTTAGGTAAAGCCATTGTTCTGGGCATTTGTGAAGTAGAAACAACTGACTTACATGGGAGCTTCAATCTGTGAAATATTCTTATGTTAAAAGTTAACCTTGGAGATGTTTGCTGCTCTGTTGCTCTGGCAATGGTTTCACACCACTAATACTGGTGTGAAACATGGCCTGGAAAGGCACAAGTGTGTGAGCCTAAGGTATTGAAAGAAGCTGGACAATATCCCCAGCTTTGAGTCAGAAATTGGATGTGGGACTGTTCCTGTGCAGTTGTCCCTTGCCTTCATACTGACAAGTGTGTCTGTTTAGTTACCTGAATTAGATTTGAGGCAATAGGACTATTTAGGGTTCATTAAGGTGCAAATGCTCAGAACTGAGCCCCAGATCTTTGGCTTCTTGGAGAAAATTACTCATTCTTCAACATTTGGCACGTTTGTGGTCTGCACCCATTTTCCCTCCTGCCACCTACTGTGGTGAGAATGTCCAGTTTTCCCAGGGGCCTCATTAGGGAGCACAGTGTGTGTGTGAAGTCTGTGAGAGAAAGCAGAGATTGCAGCAGGGAGGGAGCGAGGCAGAGCTTGTTGATTTATGCAGCCTTCAAAGGTGCCATTTCCATGGCACAGATAGATGTCACACACAGGACTTCGGGGCTAAACTCAGCCTCACAGCTCACACGGTGCAGCTGGATGTGTTTGTTTTTCAGGTCCAAAATTCCCTGTTCTTCCACCCCCGTGTTTGGCCTTCCCGGGGTACAAACTTCTGCATTACGCGGTTCCTTTCAGCCGGGCTGTGCTGCAGGGCAGCCTCTCTCCCTCTGGCTCTGACTGCTGCTTCCTTTGGGTTTGGCTGAGCTTTCAGCTCTTCCCCTGAAGCCTCCCAGGCGCCCTGGGCACCAGCCTGGCTCCAGGGTTCCAGCGATGCAGACGTTTGCAGCAAACACTTGCTAGTTGAGCCTTTCCAAGCAGTTTTGGGCAGGCGGAGCAGGGAACTGCCCGGCGCTGCCCTCCAGTGGCTCCCCCGAGCTCGCACTCCAAAGCTGTGTTTACAAACATGGAGCATTTTTGACAAAAACAGCAGCAAAAAGGCCTCTCATTAGTCAACATGTCTTCAAACATTCTCAGATCCTAGCAACGCACTGGGCACATCCTTCCTGCTATAAGATTTTACTGCAGAAAATCTTGCCTGAGACCCTTTTTACACTGTTTGTGCTGCTTCCTGTTAGCTGATCAGCATTCCCATCTTCCATCTGCCAGAGAGGCCCCTTGCAAGGGACTCGCCCCCAGCAGGCAGCTGTAAGCAGGGGAGGAGGATCAAAGGGGCACGAAGCTGACCTGCAGCACTCCGGGGGGGTCTCATGTACATCAAAGGGTACATCCTTGGTCAGAGCCTGACTTGTGTGACTTCCTCGGGAGATACTGGGGCAGGAGTGTGGCCCTGTCTCTGCACAGCCTCGTCTGTGGGTGGGTTTGTCTGTGGTATGGCAGGCACAGGTGCTGTGCAGGTATTGGATATCCTGTTGTGGTCCTTACAATTTGCTCTTTTGGGGGGATGAGGTGTGGAATGAAGATCTCTGCACAAGCAGCCAGCGTGGTTTCAGACCTTTGGCAAACCTGTTTCAATTTGCTCCCATTAAATCCTAACCTTACCTCCCACAGTCTGCAGACAAATGTGGGAATTCTTGGAGAAACTGCTGGTGGTATGATTAGGAAAAGTTCTGCTAAGATGTCATTCCTCTGAGGAAGTGATTGTGTTTTGAGAGGACCTGGTGTAGCCCCAGTTGCTCTGTTAAGGCAGGAGGTTTTGGTCACTGTTGTAGCTGTTGACTGACATGTTGGCCTAAACCTACAGCTGTGGGATGTGTGTGCTGTATTCTCTCTTAATCCACAGATACTCGTATAAACAGAGGTTCATTCTGCCTCTGTCCTGCTGTGCTGCCCACCCCCTTCTTCCTCAGCACTGCAATTTTGTCTGAAATGGATTGTTGTGCTCCAGGAAAGTGAGCCTGTCAGAACTCTGCCCGTGACACTGCCCACATAGGGACCTCCCCGCTCTGCCTTGCCAGGCCAGTTGTTCCACAGCCGTGGCCTAGGACAGACCATCTGCTCAGTCCTCCCTCATGTATCAGACAGCATGATTTACTGGCCAGCGCTTCTGATTAGCAGCGATAGGAAACTTAAATTTGTTGTGTCTAAAAAGTGCAACTAGGATGTCTCAAGACTGGAAATTTTGTGTGATTTGGCCAAGTTTTAATAGCAACTGTAAGGTTTTGACTGCCAGCCCGAAGTGTTCCTTGGCTGTCCCCTGTGGATGTTGCAATAGGTCTCGCAGTGCTCAGAGCGCTGCTGGCACAGCCCTGCAGCACTCGAGGATGTGTCCAGCTGCTCTGGTGTCACAGCCATCTCCTCCCACCTCTCCTCTTCAAACAGGGCTCTCCTCACTGCCTTTGGCAGTGCACAAGGGACATCTAGTGGTGGCCTGACAGGAGAGGGGACAGTCGTGTTCAGGGCAGGGACTTTGGGTGTCACAGGGAAGAGCCGATTTCGGGTTAGAGATCGAACTCCGGGGAACCCTCAAGCGTTAAATCACCAAATTGTATGTGAACTTTTCAGTTTACAGAATTGGCCTGTGAGTTTGGAGCCTTGAAATTCCAAACCCTGAAATTTTTAAAAATAGGCCTGCAAGCAGGAGGGTGTACTGAAGCAGTCAGGCCTTGCACAGTTTTTGAGTGGAACTGGAAGTTTTTTTCTTTACTAACTCAACTTTCCAAGACTGCAGCCACTGTTAGTATGGACTCCTTTGTGTAAGGTTGTGCCTAATGACCCTTGGAGGACCAAGTTGGGAAAAAGTAATGTTTTTGATGCTGTTGGCCTGCATTGTTCGAGTCAGTGAAGTAGAGTTGTGCCCAGTGGTTGCAGAAGGTGAGGAGGGAAGGCGAGGCTCTGTCCTGGGGGCAGCTGCACGTGACAGGAGGTAGGAATGCCTTCATTTGTACCTCTGATATTTGCCGTGTCACACGTCTCTAGGATCCAATCTGGAGTATTAGGATTATTTTAAGCCCTGTGTGAGGAAAGGTTGTGAAACTCATGCACGTGTACATTGTTGTTTGAATGAAAAGCACAGACTTGCTGAGGTTCTTTTCTGCACAGTTCACTCTGAAGTGTTTGTGGAAAGACGTATAGGATTGTTTTGTGACAAGTATACAAACAAGTGTAGAATAAGAATTCAGGAAGGTTCTGCTGAGTACCCCAGACCTACTTTCTCCCTTTTCTCCTAATCCCTCTTGCCCACTGCTGCCCCATTTCCATGGCATGCATTTCCGGCTTGCTGGGTTTCCTGCTCCGGGCTGAGAATAGAAGCCTTGCTGTTATGCTGTCCTTAAGTCTCTGGTAATGAGTGTTACCCAGGAAAGCAGCTGTGTCCTTTGGCTCTAGTTATAATACTATTTTAAAGAGCAGATTATGGTGACGTTGGACGGAGTGATGTGGAGGCAGCACAAACCATGACCAGTTTGGGGAAGGCTTTAGCAAGGATGACTAAGGACTTGGAGCTTATGCTTTAGATAACAAATCCACCCAATTGTTCTCCTTTAGAAATGTAGTCAAGCCTAACAAATCAGGGCCTTAACAGAGTTGCATTAGGGTCCTTTAATTGCACTAAGCTGGTTAATACCCACATTGGCTTTTGTATGCCCAGGGGTCCAGCACAGGAATGGTTTGCCATTTGTGCTGGCAAAGTCTCATGAAATTGCAACCATGAATGTTGAAGGAATTTGGTTCTAATATCCCCACAGGTGGACACTGAATTAAGGTGTTTTCATTATTGTGAGGAAGTTGGATGTAGCTGTTTTGCTCTTTCCTGAGTCTGGCTGATGTGCCCCCAGTCATGTCTTGGGGTACCAAGGCCACACAGCAGGAACAGCAGAGCTGCACAAGGCCTCAGCTCAGTGGGAAAACCACCACTCTGTGTGTGTGGGACTTTGTTACACTGAGTCAGTCTCATGGAAGCTGAGCATGTCCTTCAGGGAGCCATGAATTACCATGGATAGTTGTGTTTTCCAAGGGATGTGAAGTGTTGCACTGGTTGACTTAGAGCAGTGCCTGGCTTCAGCTGAGGGAGAATGATGGTTTGCTGCAGTGTTAATGGTGCAATGATTCATATGTATTTGCTGGGATTTGGAAAAGGTGAGTTGTTGGGGAGCATAATTCATATAGGTGAGGCAAAAATATTCTGAGCAGAAAGATTCTGCAGATGTCAGTGTTTGGCTACGTCCCCTGACAGCAGAATGAGAATCTGAAGAGACAGAAATGAGTTCCAGATGGTTGTGCTAACTGGCAAGAAACTAATAGTGAGGCTGATCTTGAGAAAACAGACTGAAGACACCAGAGATGAAAGTGGGGGCAGGGTGGTCCAGATAAGCTTGATAACACATGATATATCATCTTTGGAGCATTCCAAGGCAAGTCAGTGACATGAACCATTTGTTCCTGAACTGCAGAGTCTGAGTGGTGAAAAGGCTCTTGCCTTTTTGCTGTTCTGCTTCTGCACTGAAGGTAAAAACCCTGCAGTGACTCTCCCATTTCCCTGCACATATCCCACCAGCCTCTGCTGCCCTGCAAGGATACTGGGATAATACAGATTACTCACTGTAGGATTGCTGCTGTTTTCCTCAGTGCAGTCTAGGTCTGCACCACTTTCTAGATGTCTTGCATATTTCTTGTTTAAACTTTGTCTGGCATCTTACCTGCCTTCTATTTTTAGTTGACAGTGAAGGGTGAGGCAATGTACCTAATTCTCATTACAGTTAGTTTAATCCAATTGTGATGTGGATTTAGAGGTACTTAGTAGGTCTCAGCTGAGTGTGGGCTGTGTCTTTTTCCAGTTACTCTCATAAAACAATGCACACTGATATCTTTTTCCACTTCTAGAACTAAACCCATGCACCTAAAGGTGGTGAGGTGGTTTGGTGCCTGTGTTACCCAGATACCTCTGTTGATCTCTGTGACTGTTCTGTAATTGGGAAAAGAATTCCTGTACGTTTTGTGAGTTCGTGTGTCCTGTGGGATCACCCATCTCATAATGAGAGAGCAGTAAAGACTAATGTGGGCTGACACTGCTTTTTGGAGTTAACAAAGTCCTTTTATCTTATTTCTTTTTGAACATAGCAGCCTCCCTCAAAAAACTGTGATCGATCCTCCTCTGGAATTTGGTTGTCCACGGGAGCTGATCCAGAACGTGCATCCTCCAAACAACCCGGGTGCCGTCAGCTCTGAGCTCCCGTCACACGGGGGACACACCAGCTCCGTTCTGCGTAATGCAGGGGCAGTTCAAACCTCAAACCCAGCGCCCGCTCTCCTTCCAGCCTGTCCCGCTGCCCCGTTCGTGCCCTGGCAGCGCTGCCCCTGCAATCTGGGCTGTGCCCCGCCAGTCCCGGGCTGTGCCTCTCCAATCTGGGCTGTGCCCCTGCAATCCGGGCTGTGCGCCCGCAATTCCGGGTGTGCG
>WEIV01017115.1:505176-515327 GCA_013390005.1 Calyptomena viridis
GGCCCTGCCCCGCCAGTCCCGGGCTGTGCCCCTCCAATCCCGGGCTGTGCCCCTCCAATCCAGGCCCTGCCCCGCCAATCCCAGGCCCTGCCCCGCCAATCCCGTCCGCGCGATCCAGGCAGCGTTTTGCGGGCGCTCCCGGAGCACGAGGAGCTCGCGGTGCCGGACTCTGTCCACGGGGTTAGTGCTGGTCCCGGCATGGAGCGAGTGCCCGGCGTGCGGACAGTCCGCCCCAGCCCGTGATGTGGGTTCCGACTCCTGTCTGTCCCCGGAGGGTCTCGGAACAGCCACTCTTAGACCTGTCATGGAATTAAGGAAAACTACCTCCAGGGTGTACAATGCTGCTCTCCTGCTGCCACTTTTCCTCTTATTTTGGGGTAAGTTTTTTGTCTTCTGTGCCTGATTCTTGCACAGTAACTTTGGATCAAGTCTGTGACCTGCCCTTCTATTGCAAAGATTGCTGAATAAATTGTCCCTATCACAGATTTGAAGCCTGAAAACTTTTGTCTGGAAGATAAACAGGTATTTCTTTCTAGATATGTTTTTCCTTCTATTTATTTCATGTCTCCTTTAATCTTTCTCCTTCTGCACATATGTGTATGCGTTTATTCACAGGAGCGAAAAGTAATTAAGTATTCATGTAATTAAATATTCAGCTATTGTAGCAATTATTTTCTCCTTTGAAAAGGTCTGAATTTTTTGGTTGTGCCCATACAGAAGAAACACAGATCCGTATTTCCATCCTATGTGCTCTAGAAATACATCTGGGCACAAGAGGAGTGTACTCAGGGGACTGTAGTGCCAGATACATCTGGAGCAAAATGTGGAGGGAGAACACTGTACATGAGTGTTCCCACTTAGAAATTTTGAAGAAAGCAGATCCATCCTCAAAGTGCAACAAGTGATAAGATAACAAAAGAGTCTATCCTCCTGGTGTGGGGGTTATTTTGTTTTTTGTTCTTTCCACATTGAAAACTTAAACTTATTTTATAGCCAAAGAATATGCTTGAGTATACTGGGCTTCCTCAGGTTCCCAAGAACATGTCTTTGAGCTCTGTTGTCAGCCTTGTATACAATAGGTTCCCTGAAAAATAGACTTCTCTGTTTCTTCTGCAATGGGTGCCTGGAGATCTGCTGGGCCTAGACATCTGTTTTAGTCATCTAGGGATTATAAGGTCGTGTCAGGAACACGTCCAGCCTTTTACTGGAAAGTGTGATTGGGGTTCAACCGGCCTCCTTACCCTGCCCCGGCACTGCCAGGCCAGTGCCTGTACAGCCAGTCTGGTTTGGTTTCCACTGAGCAGGGACAGGGATGATCCATGAAGGAGTGGAGGTAAAACATTCCTTCTGAGCAGAACATACGGAGTCAGAGCCTATTCTCTTGGTGTGTGCTGAACATGGCACTTGGCACTCCCCTGCATTAGTGGGTGATGTTTATGTACTTTTTGAAAAGTTGGAGGAAGTTTTCAGCTTTTCCTTCAATTCCTCAACTGTATCTTTTTTTTTTTTTTCCTTCTGAAGCCTCACAAGATTTCCTTTGCTCTGACTACCTCAGACCGTGAATGTGAAAGTCAAAATACACTGTGATTTTTTTCTGATTTTTTTTCCCTTTCTTTTCCTCGTACCAGCTTCTTTGTCTGATGTGTTTGCTCCAAGTGCCTGGAATTCCTCTGGCCACGGGGAAGCAGCGGGACTGTCTTTTGTATCTAGTAACCATAGCTACTGGTTTGGAGTGTGAAGCAATTACGGTGGCTTTGTGCTGAGCAGAGGGAAGGATCGCTCGGGGTGTGGCTGCCGGGGACCTGCCGTGTTCCCAGGGGTTTGTGCTGCTGGACCACTGCACTCCTGGCTTGGCAGTCCTGGGGAAAGCTCTTGTCTGGAACAGGGATTTACTGGGATCGTGCCTTTGGAGTGCAGGTGGATGCCACATCCAGCTGGAGCCAGCAGAGCTCGAGGGAGTGGTGATTTTCATAGCCTTCCATAGCCTTTCCACCTACTCCTGTTCTGCAAGGGGAACTCTGCCAGATTTTAACTGGGCTGAATGGTAGCATTTATGTAGGGTTTTATGGCCATAAAGAAATGTCTTTTCTTGCTCTTATGAACCATATCACTACTTCTTTTTAATTTCTAATTGACTGAGTCTAAATGCCATTGAAGCAGAGAGTGGCTAAGTTACTTGCTTGTAATTTTTGAGGACATTCTCAATGTCTGGGTGGCCTGTTGGAAGCTGGAACCATCAGGCCATCCTGCAGGCAGATCCACACCATCCACAGTTGTTCAAAGAAAACTCCAGAGGGGCAGTGGTGCAGGCTCTGCTGTCTGCAATGGGCACAATTGCTCCCAGCTAATTTGTTGTCTTTAGAGGAGATTCTGGAGGGCAGGAGTGTCATCTCATTGCTGTTCCCACCACTCCAGCCATCCATAGGCACAGGAATTCACATATCTTTGGCCTGAAGATGCTTTGAACGCCTGTTGAGGGAGAGCATGTGCAGACAAACCTTTTTCTGGCAGTTTGCTATCAGCAATAAAGCCAGCTCTTGAGATTAACTCGGACACAGGGACAGTTTAAGGCTTACTTCAAAACCTGGAAACAAACAAACCCGATCTTTCCAGCTGTTCTGTTGATTGCCAGTACATTTAAATAAGAATTGGAAATTAAAGCCTGTGACTCAGTCTGGTTTCTGAATACACAGGAAAGTCCCTGTCCCAGTGTTTGATCTGTGGAAATGGCTGAGAGATCAGAGAATGTGTGAAACATGAAGGTCAGCTTGGAGGAGTGTTTATTAAGGGAAAATACTGGGATGTCCTGAGCACAGAAGATCAAAGAGTTACTGTAGCAATATATTCGATGCTGTCTTACAACAGGGATTTATGGCTCCTGTTTTTCTCCCAGTTCTGGAGGCTTGATAATGGGAGTTTCACCTTCAAATCTGCATTAGAACAGTGAACAGATAATGAACACAAGCTAGCTGTGTTAACAATAAGTTCAATTCCATGAAGTGGGATTTCTGGCTAATGCTGTTACTGCCTCGGGCTGTGATGTTGGCCCTGTGGGTTCCTGCCCACTGTTTGGCACCTCCCAACAATTCACTGGGCAAGCTGGGGGGGAGGAACCAGAAATCAGCATCCTCCTCCTTTGAGGAGGGAAATATTCCACCTGTTTCACAAGTGGAACCTGAGCCACCTCTTCTCCTGCCTGTCTGAGTGACATGCACAAAGTCTAGGTCTAGGCCTTCATAAGTTCCATATAAATATTTTACCTGAGTAGACTGTACATATATCTGGCATGAAAAAGCTCTAAATGTCCTGGTGTGGTCTGGAATTTGTTGGTCTCCAATAACAACGCAAACCAATGTCAGAAGCAGTCTGGGAAGTGATGGATGCACAATATCTGTCTAAAACTGCCATCTGACCTGTGTGCAGGGACCTCACGAGAGGTCTTCAAATGAGTATCCAGAGGGGAAGTTGGCTGAGATACTTGGCTTGTGTGTTTAATCTACCAGAACTCTACAAGAGACATCAAAGCCATGAATAGTAAGGCTCTTTTTTTTTAAATGACTTTTCTAAAAGACACTCTTGGCATTGCTGGGATCCCTGGCATCCTAGTGGGCCATTTATTCAGTATTGTCCTAGAAGTGCTGCCTGCTGATTGCCAACTTTACTTTTGGATTAGCTGATCTTTATTTTCAGTGTTTGGGTTTTTTTCTGGCCATAGTGCCGTGTCTTCCTTCACATAAATTGCCAGATGTGATAAGCTGATAACCTGGGATGGTAACACTGATGTTTAGCTTCAGCCAGCAGATACATCTCAGTACTGTCCCTCCCTTTTAAAAAAGATGGAGAAGAGCTCGACTCCGGGCTGAGTTACTCCATGAGCTGCTGATGGCTGGTGCTGGTGGGAGGCTGCTGCAGCTCAAGGGCTTAGTAATTGTGATCAAACATTGGTGTTTGGGAAAGTTTCCCATGCCCACATCCCATTTTTGGAGGCTGAATAGAAAAGCTCTCTGTTAAAGCAGTAATGCCCATTACTGTTTTAACAGAACAGAGAATCCAGGTTATGGAGTACTTTAAGGTAGGTGACATACCAATCATTAGCACGTCATGAGCTCATCAGCAGTCTCAGAGTTTCGGGGTCTTGTTTTCTGATGCTGGTATTACTCAGAGCAGGTGCTTTGCTCAGGTCTGGGAACAAAGGGTTTAGTCTCTGCGTGTCAGGAAGGAAATGGGGCTTGTAAAGCCCCAGGGGTGTGTAAAGCCACCTGAAGAGGCCTCGTAACCTCCCTGGGCCGGAACGTATGGTGATCTTCCTAAAGAAGGATTTGGTTTTATCCTGCCATTCCCTTCCATAGCTGCCCTTCCAAAGTGAGCAGGGGCGGGAAGAGAGAGGATGATCACAAAAGCCCCTTTTCAGGCTTGTCCAGTTTTCATTCCTGGTTGTGTGGATCCTGGGAACAAGCCAAAGTGTGAACCCTTTCACTAATCCTTTACACTGACCAGGATAGGGAAAGATCAGCAGAGGTCAGCAGGGATTTACTAATATAAGCACATGCCTTCCTGTTGTCATGGAGACCTAACTCTTTCCATTCCTTTATTCAGAGTTTATTTAGTAGTTGTGTTGCTCTGAATCCCCTCTGGTGGAGGGGTTCCCTTGTACCCTTGGCCTCAGGATGTTTCTCCCGTGGGAGATGTGCTGGGTGGGCAGCAGGAGCACAGCCTGACTGGGGAGAGCTGCACCAGGCAGGGCTTGGAGCAGTCACAGGTCGGGTACTCAGAGATCCTCGAGCTCAGGTACTGTTGTGGTGCACTTGGGAGCTGTGGGGCTCTGGGAATCCTGCTGTTCTCCCCTCTTGGCTGTAAATTGATTTGGTTTTTTTCTTTCAGTTCTAGTGAGTGGGGCAGCTCAAATACACCTGAAGGAAGCTGCTCTCTACTCAAAGTGCATCTGGCTTGCCCAAGCTCACATTAAGTTTTTGCTAGGCCAGGAAATAATATTGTGGCATCCTGGCTCTTCTGGGAGCTGTGTCTGCAATTTTGCAGAGAGCTTGTGCACGGATGGTGATACAGTTTAATTTTTGACCCAGTGCTCTCAATGTGCATGAGCAGATATTCAGAGATGGGGATTTTCAGTAGGTACCGCTGCTGCCTCTGCTTAGGTTTTTTTCTGCCCTTCAGCACAAAGGAAACAAGGTAATCTCTCAGCTGATAACTCAGTGCTGCCACTTCCCTCCTGGAATTTTAAGTGACCATTAAGACACCTTTAAGGTAGTTATCAGTGCAGCACTGAGCAGCTTTCACGAGGTCAGGCGTGTCCCCAGCTTGAGGGCATCCCAGTTACCCAAAACTTTGAAAAAACAAACTTGTGAAAAGCAACCCCAAAATAGAAGCCAGTGAGTAATGCTAAAGCAGCATCTCCAGGCAGTGAAGTAATTGCCCGACTTCTCACTAATTTCTGATTTCTCTTTTTGTGTCCAAAAAACTCGCTGTTGCAGCTGCCCTTTGACAAGATCATATAGTGAAGGTATAAAATATAAGATTGTTGAAGTCAGTTATTAAAACAGGCCTTGGAAATGCAGCCTGTTTGCCTTAAAGTGTTACAGAAGGTCACAAACCTCATCGTTTAGGAAAATCTTTGTCAGCTACCTTTAAAGTGTAAAACCAGACCTGTCCTGGCAGAGCTCAATGAATGCTTTATATGAGACTCTGTTAGCCTTTGAAGTTCCCCCTAATCCACCCCTAAGTGCCTGGAACCTGTTCTTCAAAGAAGCTGTAGCCTCCTCCAGTTTCATTCCAGAGTAGGGTTGCAGGGTGGTATGACTGTAATATACTTCTAATGTTCTTTTCTCTTACAAACATCACTAATCCGTATTTTTCTTGTGAAACGTAAAGGAAAATTCCTGAGTGTCATTGTTAATCCAGCAACAACTGCTTATGTGAAAAACTATAAACTCTTGTAATTCAGTGGTTTCCGTGCCCTGATTTTCAATGTATTCATGAAACAGCATAGTCTGAACTACATGATTTTGTGGTTCTTACATTGTGCAGCAGGAAAAGTCGATTTATTCATTTTTCTTATTAGCAGTTGGTGCATATTTATGTGCTATTCACGTTTGTATAACAATCTATTCCAAAACTGAGAGGAATTGTTGTATGCCCTAGGACTGATTGTTATTGAAAATAGCAAAATCAGGGCTAAAAGCATCATCTGTGTTCTTCCTCAAAATGTAAGTCCAGCACTGCCACAGCAGGAGTATTAGGGTTAGAGTACCTTCACACAGGGGCACCTTTTGTCCTTGGGAAATATTCCATATTAGTACAGGTGTGCTGGATACTGGGGAGTATGTGAGACAGTCTTGGAGCTGGTGCTGGTAATGTACCTGAAACCTCCTGAGTCGGTCAAACGTGGGGAATTTTCTGCCAGCTGCAGTTCACAGAATAGTTTGAAGTTATTTAGATATTGTTTCATTTCTCGTGATTTACACTGCAGTCTCCTCAGCCTGCTCACTGTGAGCAGTGCTGTGTTACTTCAGGATATTTGCTCCCAAAAAGGAACATTTTCCTCCACAATGAGGTCCTGCTGCAGCAAGTAAAGCACTGCTGTTGGTCATGGTTACAGTGGGTTTAGAGGAGACTGGGGTTCTCCTTGTTCCTACACTGCTGTCTTTGGTGAGCCAAGAAGGCTTTTTGACTTACTAGTGAAGTGTTGTGTTGTCTGTAGTTGAGCCCTGTTGGGTCTGTGTGTGACTGTGGGGCCAGAGATGTGTCACCAAATCCTTCTGTGATGACTGGTACAGGTTACTGAGCACTGCAGTCACACAGGGACCAAACAGAGGTGCTACAAAAAGGTGTCTGGTGGGAGAGACCTTCGGAAAAGGCAGGAAATAGCAAAGGGATCTGGTGTTTATTTGTGAGAGAAGGCCGTGCATGAGCCTGGGCAGGGGCTCAGCCTGGCTATAGCAGCAGTGTCTGGTGGTTCTGCTGAAAAGTGACTTTCTCTGCAGGTGGAGTGTGCTGCAGCTCCTTCCCAACGGGCTCCTTTTTTATCCCAAACTGTGCTCCTGCCTGTGGAAAGTGCAGGCTGGGGCCGGTTACTTATTAAGCCCACAAAGACTCGTATCTCCTGCCTAGTAAAGCTCTTTTGCGAATAGTTTCCTGGGCTTCCACTCTAATTGCCACAGAGATTCCAGGCAGATTCCGTCATCCTTGTTTTCTGCCTGAGTGGGAATCTGAGAATAAAAGGGTTGATGGCAGAATAATGGGATTGCTGGACAGTGCAGTGCTCAGCAGCTCTGCCCAGCATCACATGAGAGGGGAAGGGAGGGGTGGGCCAGAGGGATGATGCTGGGAAGAGAAAAGGCTCCCGAAATCCCTGAGCACCCTCCCTCCCCCGGCAGCACGGCCTCTTAAAGAAGACTTAGAAACACTACAGTCTTCTGGTGGGAGGAATTTGGGGGAGGTCAGGGCAGGGGCAGGCTTTTGTAAACCAAAGTCTCCTGTAAATCCCTTTGAGGCCCCGAAGTCGGTGCCTCCACCTTCAGGTACAAAGAGACTGAGGAGCTGATGGGGCAGAACTGATGGAAAGCCACTGACACAGATTAACTGCTGGGGGTGCAGAAGGTGCACCAGAGCAAGGCAATCGTGGCCAGAACTGGGCCGGGATGATGCTGGCACCAGTGAGAATGTGTGAGGTCAGCTGAGGAGCGCTGCTGTGGGGTGTGATCCAGGCACGGGAAGGCAACATTCCTGACGGAGCAGTGACACGGGGAGGGCTGGGGGTGGTGTGGGATACCTGCCCAGTCTGTGCCCGCAGCTTTGGGGCTCTCCCAGACACCGAGTCCCGTCACTGCCGGGGCCACAGGTACAGGGAGAAGGCGGCAGGAAGGCTGAAGAGCTGCTCACACAAAGCTTCCAGTGATGGCTGGAATTCCAACGCCAGGAAAGTCCGGATTGTCTCACCAGGAGCAGTAGCAATTTCTCAGATGCCATTTGCTCCTTCATGAGCTTTATCTCTGCTTTGAGGCCATTTTTCACAGATGCTTTCAACTCATCTGCTGTGTAGCTCTTTGCAGAGCTACTTCCAAGTTTGGATGTTTCATAACACTTATTCGGGAATCAGGCTGGGATATCTCTACTACACAATCTTCTCATTTATCTTGGAACGGAGCAGAATGAAACCCTCTAATCTCAGAAAGCTGCAGTGGGATGAGGTGCTAATGACTGCTGCCTTTGTGGAGGGACAAGTTCTCTGTTTGCACTGCCTTTGTCCCTTTAGACTATTTTTGGTTGGTTTTTGTCTTGCAAAGTGCTTGATGGTGTCCAGGACACCTATCCTAATTCTAATATCATGACCACTATCTCCTGTCCCCTGGGCTCTCCTGCCCTCTGAACAAACTGTGCCTTGTTTCACAAAGCGAATTTAAAATTTCTTTTGGAAAAGAAACGAGGATTCTTCCTATTCTTGCATTCTGCTCCATTGAGAAATATCTACATAGAACATTTTTTTTTTTTAAATCATGTATCCTGTATAATCTCATTTATGTGAACTAAATTTGCAGTTCAGTGGGCATGTCCCATCGAATTTCTGAATGGTGGAGTTGCTTAATGGGACAAGAGCCTTTTAAACACTCCCTTTGTGGGGACAGCAAGGCATTGTGGTTCAGTGTGAATTGACTGATCACATCCAAATGCTCTCGGATTTAGAGGAAGCTGGTCTCAACATTAGTATCTGGTTATTAGGCTGGTGTTTTGGCTCGGCAGGTACCAAGTGTTTGGATCTGAAATGCCATCGGTGAATCTCATCAGTCTCTGCTCTTCTTTGCTGTGACACCTAAAGATTTCCTGCTGTGTGAACTCCCATGTCTGACATGGGGAGCGGGTGAAGGTCGGTGGTTATCAAACTGAGCTGCTTGATGTAATCAGAGCCTGGGTGAAATGTGCTCCTTTGGAGCATCTTCACTGGTGGATTAGCTGAGAAAAAATGGTGTTCCCAAAAGGAGCAGCTGGGACATCCAGAGCTACAGCCAAACCTCAACCCATCCTGCCTCTGCATCTCCAAACACAAGTGCTGTGCCCTGCCAGTGAAAGGGGTCATGGAATTTTACACGAAGTTAATCTTGTGAATGGATTTAAGGTGACGTGTGTCACTGCTCTCAAAGTGACTCATGGATGAATAAGCACAAGTGAAATAGTTGGTTTGTGTCTCCTAAAAAAGCAGGTACCTAGTCACACAACTTGGCAAGAAATCCCTGATTGCCACTGTTTGAACGCCTGTTATGTCATCTTCTTTATAGTAAATGTTTGATTCTTCTGTATCCTTCTCAACAGCCCCTTGGAGTGTGGAATTCAGGGCAATGTCTGAGCTGTGTGTGGTGATCAGCAGAACTTTTTTCTGTAGAGCTACAAATGCTGACTCACAAAAAGTCTCTTTTCTCAACAGGAACTTCATACTCTGAAAGTGACAGTGGCTGTTCCTCATCCCCCTGTGAGAATGGTGGGAGCTGTAGGGATGTGGAAGGGGGTTACCAGTGCATCTGTCCTGTGGAGCCTGTAGCCTACACGGGCACCCACTGCGAACTGCTCTATGATGCCTGCATTAACCATGACTGTCCTGCCCACATGACCTGCGCCCGGACTGCAGGACTCCTGGAATACGACTGTGTCTGTGAGCCCGGTACTGACTGTGACACTCTTGATGAGTGTGAGAGCAACCCTTGCACAGACCCTCGCTTTGAATGTGTAGATAGAGAGAACGGCTACAGCTGTCGCTGCCGGCCGGGCCCGGGCGGAGGGGGCTGCCGAGCAGAGAGCTCCGTGTGCTCCAGCCAGCCCTGCCTCAACAACGGCACGTGTGCCCAGGGCCCGGGGGGCTACTCCTGCCTCTGCCGGCCCGGCTTCACCGGGGCCACCTGCGAGCACGACATCGACGAGTGCGCGTCGGGGCCGTGCCGGAACGGCGCGATCTGCCGGGACAGGGCGGGCGAGTACAGCTGCTTCTGTGTGCCCGGCTTCCAGGGCCACCGCTGCGAGATAGACATCGACGAGTGCGCGTCCCGGCCCTGCCGCAACAACGGCACCTGCCTCAACCACATGGACCACTACGAGTGCCACTGCGGGCCTGGCTACACAGGTACTGCCCGGGAC
Source organism: Calyptomena viridis (assembly GCA_013390005.1). Classification (NCBI taxonomy): domain Eukaryota; kingdom Metazoa; phylum Chordata; class Aves; order Passeriformes; family Eurylaimidae; genus Calyptomena; species Calyptomena viridis. Next base: position 515,314 of record WEIV01017115.1, read on the forward strand.
TGCCAGGGCCGGCC
>WEIV01017115.1:515770-526465 GCA_013390005.1 Calyptomena viridis
ACAGGTACACACAGGGACTGCCCGGGGCTGCCAGGGCTGGGGGACAGGTACACAGGTGCTGCTCACCAACTGCTCACTGATTCCCTGGGGACTGGGGCATGTCTCATGCTGAGGTGTCCTGTGGTGTTGGTAACTGCCCGAGATGTTGTTGTTTCAAAGATGTGAGACTCCTGTTGCACAACTCGTATTTCCGGAGTGTTTGGTGCTGTGTGTGAATAATGGTGTGTGGGTTGTTGTTGTGGCTTCCAGGCAATACTTGAGGCTTTGATTTCCATGGATGGTGTGGATGTTGAGAGACAAGGATTCAAGAGTGGACTTTCTGAGACTTGAGCACTAGACACAAAGAATATGTGATTAGTTGTCAGAATGAAATTAAGGGAGGTGTATGTATAAAAAGAGATTTATTGTCAGAAAATGGATACTTAGTGTTTCCAGGTATCATTTACTTCTGCCTACCTGGCTTCTATTTCTTTGTCATGTCCAGGAGGATTTTTCCAAGGGAAGTAGTTGTGTTTTGGAATAAAGTGACTTTTAGTTGGAGATTTCCAATCCTTTCATGGCTGGCAAATGTTTATTTGGCACATGATGTAAGTATCTCCCTTTTGTGCATCTGTGCTATTGTGACTCAGAGAGGAATCCACACGTGGGGTGGTGTGTGAGGGAGGCAGGGGGCTCTCCTTCCCCCAGCCCAGCTTATCCCAGTGCAGGGGAGTGGAATGTGCCCACGCCTGCCTGGTACCACCTCGCACATGAACTTTCTCAGCCTTCCTCCTGTTCAGACTGAAGTGTTCAAGGAGTTGGGTTGCTGTGAAGGAATGCTGCTGATTACCAGTGGAATGAGGAGAAGTTACAACACCAGGAATGCAGTCCCTGGTGCTGACTCAATCCCTGATAAAAATGAACAGCGATGAATGAGAACAAAGGCACAATTTCTGTGTGGGCCTTGAGGTTACTACTGATTTTGTGTATCAGGCGCAATTTTGTCTTTGCAAATCTGTTTCTTTTTTATCTTTATGCTGAATCCTCAATTCAGGATTGTGGGATTCCCCTGCCAAGGAAGTGATAAAATGACCCAGGCAGCTGGAGGAGCTTGTTGTGCTCCAGATTATTCTGATGTCAAATATGAGGCTTTGCTTGTGATTTAGTGCTTCATCCAGAGGTTCCAGCACCACTGGCTGGCAAGGCCAGGTTATTTCCTGGTGCTTGCAGCTGGAATTTGGTGAAGGAAATGTAGTGTGGGTACTGAGGGGTTTGAAGCAGCAGATTAGGGGGCCCACATTCCGCCAAGATTAGGATGGCCATGCCCACTCTGTGGGGAGCCTTTGCCAAGAAGGGCAGATTAGATGGATTGGCAGGTGCCACTGCAATGAGTAAGGTTTGGAGGAGATGCCAGGCCATGGACAACCAGCAGTGTGATTCTTCTCCTCCCATCTCCATCCTCCCTGCCCTCACAGGAACCCAAACCAGAGCGGGTACCATAAACCTTGTAAGAGCTGTGTGCAAGACCAAGATCTTATGGCTTACTCAGAAAATGGATGTTATTTGGGAAGTGCTGACTGGTTGGCTGCTTCAGTAAACCTGATTGAGAGAGGCTAAAACTTTGCAAATACTGGAAACCATTTTTAGTTTTGATAGAAGACTAAAATCCAAAAGTCTAGACAAAATAATTTTGTTTGCAAATAAAAATTAAAGGTCCTTGATTTGTAAGAATCACATACTGTTCCTGAACCGCCAAATATTCTACAGCAGAAGTAGAACAAGTCACTCTGGTTGCCAGCTTGGCTTGGTAACATGGCTCTTGTGATTCCATCTTAGAATTCCAGGCAGCACAAATACACCTTTCTGGATTTGTAACACAGACATTTCTCTGTCTTGTAACAAAGGTGTGAACTGTGATGCTGAAATAGATGAATGTGCTTCCGAGCCTTGCCAGAATGGGGCCCTGTGCCATGACCACGTTGGGTTCTACACCTGCACCTGTGCCCCAGGTTACCAGGGAAGCCAGTGTGAGGAGGACATCAATGAGTGTGGGAGCCAGCCCTGCCAGCACAACGGGACCTGCCAGGACCTCATCAACGGGTGAGGAACCAGAGGAGAAATCGGGGGGGAATTGGGTTTAGTGTTTGTACATCCCAGTGACACTAACAGTGACTTATGGCTGTCACCCCAGGGGTGCTTCAGGGGAGGAACAGATACAAAGGGAAGTGATTTGCAGAGCATGAACAGCAAAGGCAACTGCTGAGAACATACCTGTGTGTGTGATTTCCCTTCCCACAGGGAAGGTGTGAACACAAGTGGGTCCAAGCACTGAGGCTGAGCTCCTTTTGCCTGTTCCTCACATGGGGCTCAGGCAGCCCAAGGAAGAGCTGATGGCTCGCTGTGCTTTGCCCACAGGTACCAGTGTGACTGCAGTGACACGGGCTTCGAGGGGGAGCACTGTGAGCTGGACATCCTGGAGTGTGCCTCCGACCCCTGCCTCAACAGTGCCACGTGCCTGGAGGGAGTCAAACACTACAGCTGTGCCTGCTGGCCAGGTGGGTGGCATCTGGGGACACCTGATGGACAGCACGTGCTTAATTGCTGTGTTGAAGAAGTAGAGAATTAATGATTATACTGCATGGCCCAGTGTGATTTTTCATTGCCTGGAACAGTCAGGCTGCCACTGCTGCCCTTTACAGACCATCCCACCATCCAATTGACCTGGGAAACTCACCCTGATTCTCAACCACAACATTTTCTTCCTCTTTTCTGCCATTTTCCATCACGAGTCTGTCTCTATCCCAAGGTGATGCTTTCCTGCAAATTGATTATTGTGGCTCCTGTATTTGACATAGTGGAGAAAGTAAAGAGCCCTGGGATTCCCTGCTTAGATGAGCTGCAGAGTTCTGGGCATTATTCCCACCTTCAAGGCAGCCACAATGTTTGGGAGCTGGGTTCCAGGGGAGCTGTGTGTGGTGCTGACTGCAGTGTCTGCTGGCAGGTTACACGGGGCAGGACTGTGAGGAGGATGTGGATGAGTGTGTGACAGAGCCCTGTCACAACGGGGGCCAGTGCTTGGAACGCTCCAACCCAGCCTATTATGGGACACAGCCCGACTTCCCCAGCAATTTCAGCCACAGCCAGGCAGCTGGATTCCTGTGCCGCTGCCAGCCAGGCTTTACAGGTGAGCTGCACTGTAAATGTTCATCCTGTCTGCACCTCTGATAATGCTGCATGGTTGGAGTAGGTGGGAATGGAGCGATGTTATCTCTGCAAAAAATCCCTGCTACTTCCGAGGGGGGGCAGGATGCATCAGGAAGCAGGAATGTGAGCACTGCAGAGTTCAGTGCAGACAGCTGAACGTCCTCCTCTGCCCAAGCCTGTCCAGGCTGAGGCAGCAGCCTGTGCACTCCCCAGTGCCTCACTGAATGCCCTCGGGCTCTGCAGGTGCCAGGGTGGTTTCTATTTGTCAGTCTCTCTTGCATATGGCAGAATTCATCCCTAGGGGATACCTGTGGAATTCCTCATCAGAGGAAGCTAATTCCCTGGAGTCACAGGTGGTTCCTTGATGAAACTACTCTCATGACAGTAACTGGATAATCAGAGTGGGAGAAGAGGGGTTTCTTGATGTCTGTGCTCTTGGAGCTAGGAGCTCTGTGGATGTTCCACTAAGAAATAACCCTTTCCCTGGATTATAGATATGTATAAAAGGCTGGATTTAACAGCTGGGGAAATTCCCTGGTAGGAAAGCATAGACAATAATACTTAATTGTTTTATGAGAGAAAAATGAGTGTTTGGTCCACTATTGCAGAGATGGAAATGGTTTAGAAGTTCTGATGTAGCCAGTGCTTGACACTGAAAAATCATTCCATACTTTTCCCCATTGTTTTGGTGATGGTGCCTAAGTGCCAATGTCTGCAGAGACACCCTACAGTTGGATAAATTCTTCTGCATTTTCAGGTGACAGAAAAGAAGTGCAAAAAACTATGACTGCCCTTGTCATTCAGACCCTTTCCCTCAGCACTGCACGAGTGCATTTCAGAGACCTGTTTGTGTTTTCCCTTCCCAGGGGAGACCTGCTCTGTCAACATTGATGAGTGTGAATCCCAGCCCTGCCAGAACGGGGGGCTCTGCCAGGACCTTGTGAATGGCTTCCTCTGTCAGTGCCTCCCTGGTTATTCAGGTAATGCTGCTGAAGGGGGGCTGGGATCAGATCTGTCTGGTTGGCTCCTGCTGACCTGGCTGCAGGATTCCAGGCTGCTGGGCAGGGCTGGGATGGACTGGGGGAGTGGGATGAGTGCAGGTCAGGAAGGCTGTGTGGTGCTGGGCAACTAACTTGATAGGCCATGGACTACATTTGCTGACATAAGATCAACTAAGTCTAAGATCAGAGTATCCAGGGCATCTGTGCCCTGGAGTAGAAGTTCCCTGGGAGAACTGTGGGGTTTTCTATACAGTTACAATGAGGTATATAGAAAACCAGCCTTCAAATAAAAAGAGTGCCTAGCACTCTGGTTGTCACAAGCTGCAGCATGTTGGCTCACCAGCACATAAACATCTGTAAAACATCTCCATTCCCCAACACCTCTGGATGATAAGAGCCAGCAATTTTTGGCTGAAGGCAGTAATCTGCTATGTTAGGAGGTCAAAAGGTCCTTGTGATCTGAGCAAAGGAAGCCTTCTCTGTTTACAAGGGGATGAGGAGTCTGGATTCTTCCCCAATGCCCTGCCTGACCCTAAGGGTTGAGCTTTTTGGTTGAGGAATGGGGGGATAGTGAATATTGCACTGTGAACATCAGCTCTGTAGGGATGGAACTCTGCTAACCGGTACTAAACCTCTTCTGAGTTTAAACCACGTGTATTCTCTGTTTGGGCAATGTAACCCCAGGGTAGTTTCCAAGAAAGGTGGTCCCCTGCACGGTGCTGTGTTTCTGTGTGAGGTGAGGGCAGCCTTCCCTCAGTGTTACCAGGCTGCCATCTCGTGGGAAAAAGGAAAACTTGAGGCCAGGAGAAAGCCTTGTCCCTTAACTTGAAACAGCAGGTAGCAGCATTCCAGAGACTGTCTGAGGCCTTCATTGCATGGGAAGGTTTTTGTTTTCCTTCTGTGGTTGCAGTGGTTGAGCCGTGTTGGTTTAAGTCTGCCCAGCTCTTCCCTGGGAAGGATTATTACTTTCATTCCCAGAACCTAAACTCAGCTCTTAGTTAACACCTTCTGTGAGTGGGCTGAATTCTTTGTGGGGTTTTCTGGCCTATCTCATTTGCTAATTTAGGCCAAGCTAAGAGAAATTTGCTTTTGTAGGTGAGGCCTTTGAAAATAAGCTTTTATCTAAGCTCTTTATCACTGCTTTCTTGGGCACTAACAATGCTGTACTCGTGAGCTGAGATCTTGTCCAAAGAGGTGGTTTAAAGTTTATCCTACTTGCCAGAATTCCCACTGACATCTGTGCCCTGTCCTCTTTTCCTCCTCCAGTGCCCCAGCACCCTCATAGAGCTCAGAATTTCACTGTGCTTTGCCAAGCTGCAGATCTGTTTAATCCTTTCCAGTTCTTAGTGTGCTCATGGGCAGAAAAGCTGACAGAAACATGGGATGATGGGCAAAGGAGCACTAAAGTTCATTCTGTTGCATCGAATTTGGGTTCATTAGTACTAGAAAGGGATTAGAAACAGGTTGCTCTCTGGATATTGCTCTTGGTGAAGGACTTTGTCTCAGCTGAGGTGGTTCTGACACATTAACACAGCAGAAGGCTGGGAGCAGCCTGTGAGATCAGTGAGTGCGTGTGGAGGAGTGAAGCTGACAGGGAAATAATAGCAATTAATCTCCCCTCCTTTGTCAATTAATCCCAGTACAGTCATGCTGGGTAAACAGCTTATTACTTCATATTAGGATCACAGAACAACTTTGTGAAGCTTCCCATAATGTTTCTCTTCAAAACACATTTCTGGGGCAGCTTAGATCTGTCATGAACTTGGGTTTAAGCTGCCTCCACTGATTAAAGTGAACTTGCTACTCTGATGAAGAATGCTTTCTTGGGGTGGCAGGGGGTTCCTTCTGGATGTTTTTGTCTTCAGTCTGAGGAATTTGGGGAGTGTTGGGATAACAATGCAAGTCAGGAGAAATTCTTTCTTTGCAAATTAAGTGCCTCAGTGCAGTGCAGGGAAATGAGCCTTCTCTCTGAAATGTAGTTGCTAAAATGATGCTTCATTCCTGAGAGAGCAACATGACAGGTCCTGAAGAGTCTGTTCAGCACATAGTTTGTGCTTTAGCAGAGGATAGATGTACCCTGAGAGGATGCAAGAAGAATGACTCAAAAGATTGCATGGGCACTAAGTGAAGTGTGAAGGACAGTGAATCTTGCATGGTTGTGGAAATATGTCAGCTGTGGTCAAGAGAAAAAACATATTGGGAAAAGTCTGTCTTTTGGGAAAAAATAAATCCAGCAAAATGAATTCTGAATTATTTCAGTCCATCATGTCTTTACTAGGCAATAGTTTAGGCCAGGACAGGAAAAAGGTACCTCCATTTGACATGGGCACTGATTTTTAACTTGCAAGAATGTAATCACTGAAGTGAAGTTTGGATCGTTCATTCTTTGAAAACTTTAGACAGCCTGAATGCTCCCACTGGTGTGTGCTGTCTTCAGGAAGGCATTCCCAGCCCCAGTGAGGGGGCTGAGCACAGCATTCCCAGAGCATTCCCAGAGCACATCCCACCTTGTGATCATGGTGAATTCTGAGCTTTTCTGCACAAGGCTGAGGAACACTTGTACTTTCATGAGAAATCAGGAGGTGATGTGGTGTGAATGTGTCCCAGAATAACTGGAGTGCTCATTGACCATCTGACTTTGTTCAGCCAACGTGTCTTTGTCTCCTTAAAGAAGCAGAAACTTGCTGTGCAGCAGCTCTAAATGGTGCCAGCCCACATCAAATGGGCTTGGATTCCTGGGCCGTGAGTCAGGAAATAAATGGGAGATGCTTCTTCCTTCTAACCACCTTTGGATAGATTGATTTTTTTTGTGCAGGTATTTCTTGATGCCAGATTTGTTTTAGAGACATTGGCCCTACAGCAAGGGCAGCTAAAAGGTTAAGATAGTAAAGAGATTAGAGGCCAGTTGCCCCTTCCAGCCAATCCCCTTTGGTAAATATAGCTGAGGGGAGCCAGGAAGCACTGGGTGAGGCTCCCCCCACTTCCCTTCTGCTCCACATGCTGCTCCCTGCTGGATCACAGCTCCGTGCTCATCAGCCCTTTTGGCTTCCCTGGCATCTGCTCAGAACTGTGCTGCACTCCAGAGCCTGCTGTGCCCAGTGCCAGGTGAGAGCAGAGTCTGCTGGGAGCACTGGGTGTGATGGACTTCCCTCGGCAGGGTACAGGTAGCCTGTGTGTGTGGAAATACATACGTGTGTGTATAAACCAAAGTAGGGATCTTTTTTAGGGGACTTAATATTCTCCAGTGTTCACAGTTACACTTTACTGGTGCAGTAGTGGCCAAATGGGTACAACTGCCCATTTGTTTTCTCCTGAACAATAACAGCAGAGCCATAGTAGTTACTAGAGATAATGTTCCAAATCTGTGCTGGCATAGCTCTGTGTGTGCACAGGACCCAGACTAGCTGAGAAGTTTTGACTCCAAACAAACACTCACTATACACTCCCACTTAAAATATCTGTAAAATTGACTGGCATGTTTGGATTGAGGGAAATTAAGAAAATTAAATAGCTGCATGAGTTGCTGGAATGCTTTCTTTTAATATCTTAGTGATGCTGCTAATGCAGATTCCAGACACTGACATGTGGGAGGTTTTGTTTGCTTGGACCTGACATTGATACTAACAGAGACTCCCAAGTTTGGGGGAAAGCTCCCAGATAACATTTCTTCAGAGAAACAAGGAACTTCTCTGGCTCCTTACAACACAAAAGTACTATTCTGTTTCCAGGAGTTTTACAATATTGACATAACTATATTAAAAAAAACAACCCCAGAGCCATAGAGGAAAACCCAGTAAATTTAGCAACATTAGCAACAGCTAATTTGGTAAGGTTGCTAATGAGGAAAGAGAGTTTTGATTGTGCAGTGCCATGTTCAGCATAACACAGGGAATCTCCTTCCATCCAGTGTGACTTCAGAGAAACAGATCATGGTCATTAAAACCTGAGACTTTGCCTTGTGAATAGAGCAGAGTGGAAATGCCTGTGCTCACAAATCGTGGAACAGGGCACAGGGAGGAGGGAAACTACTCAGTGAGTCCTGAATGTGCAGCAGGGCCCAGGTTCACTCTGCATTTGGAACTCTCCTTGCTCCTGTGGTTTAGATATTGCACAATGGTAGTACTGCAGCTTTTTGGCTTAGCCTATAAAAAGAAAAATCCATATTTTGGCCCTGTTCATGGAATTTGGCAGATTCACCTGGGAGGCAGCAAGGGCAAGAGTTTGTCTGTGGCTTTTCCTGCCGGAGGTGTGGGCACTGCAGGGCATTGCTGGGAGCACACATTCCTGGTGTCAGCACGGACGGGGCCAGCGGGGAGGGTCAGGGCCGGCCTGGATTAGACCTGGCTCAGTGCAGGGCTCGGCTCCCGCCGCTGCTGCATCTCCACTCCCTTTTCGTCTGACCGGCAGCACCTCCACACGGTGTGTCCTGGCACTCCTGCCTTTTTGGTGATCCCCCCTTCACCCCGTTTTTCCCCGTTACTGTCACCAATGTCCACCCGGAGCCGGCCATGAAACCCGCGCTGGTCGGAGTGATCCTGGAGGGAATTGTGCTGCTCTCAGGTAACGGCCCGGGGCACGGCGGGGGGGCTGCAGCCACCAGAGGAACGAGAATTGATTAGAAAGGGAGAATGTTTGCATTTGGAAGAGAACCGAAGGTTTGTTTTGGAAAGTTTAGGGTAAGGAATGTCCTGGTTGCAGAGGGCACAGCTCTGCCTTGTCTGTGCACACGGGGGCCTCCCGGCCAGGGCTGGGAAACCTCAGGTGTGCTTTTTACAGGTGTCTTTGCAGTTTCCCTTTTTCCTTTAATGATATTAAACTGCCTTTTTGAGCAGAAGCTTTTGCTGTAAGTCGGAGGACACCCCCCTTGCCGGCCCGTGTCCTCCCCATCCCCTGCCGTCCCCCCCTGCGCGGTGGGAGAGCGGGCACGGGGGGTTGCCATGGAAATGGCAGTAATTGTGCAAATCTAATTGTGTCGGGGCCGTTTGTTGCGGCTAATTCTCTCTCCCCCCTCTCTCCCTCCCCTCCTTTTTTCGTTTGATAATAATAATACAGTCCCTAATTAGGATGCAGCAGGGAAAGGTCGTTAGGAATTCAGCTGCCTGACGGAGAGGGTGGGGCGGTGCCGGGCCGGCAGCCCCGCTGAACCCCCGTGTTTCAAGGAATAGATCTTGTCCTTCAAAGGGTTTTGCTATCTGATGGCTGAATCAGGATATTTCCCTTCGTGTGTGCTTATTCGTTTAACATTTTATGTATCTGTTGAAGGATATGATTCTTAAACTGTATACAATGAGTATTTGCTTATTAGTAGCAGCCAGTAAAGCATTCCCTTCTTTCAGGGATTTAATCCCACTTGTATCTATGAAACAGGACTGTTCCCACCACAGCGGTGGGGAAGGATTTGTATTTGAATGTACTGTGAAAGCTCGGCCACTTCTGAGGCCTTCTGACTTGGGACTGTTACCTCAAACACTGTGGAATTCACTGGGGTGTTTGAAACCCCTGACTCCAGATAGCAGCCTTTTAAACACCACTTGTCTGATTTTCAGATAACAAGTTCCACTGGTTTGCTATTGTTAGTCTTTAACTAGATAAGGAACTCATTAAACGTTTTAAAGTCTCCTAATGGTGTAATGAACCAGATTGGCAACATTGCTCTTACTAGTGATGGCTCAAATAATAGTAAACACTGGAGCTCAGAAATTTGGAGGGAACAGAAGAGACTATGTGAGAGTGACTTGTAACTTGTTTTTGTCAAACTGAGTTGTGCCCCCTCCTTTTTAGATTTTTAAATACACCTGAAAAGAGATTCTGATGCTGCTGTTACAGAAACGAATTAGTTTTGAACATCTTAATATCTACTTCTCAGTGGGTCTGCAAAGACACAACTGGATATCCAGGAAATTATTTGTACTTTTAGAAACTGTAGTAACTGATCAGCAAGGGGTGACATTGGCTTCCAGGAAAAAAAATGGGTCTTAGCCAGATTTTTTAAACTCTTACACAATCTGTGTTATCAGTTTGTTTTAAAAATTGCTGTGAATTCAACTCTGTCTCTGCCCTGGGTTCTAGGGGGGCAGGAATGCATTGGGGTAGGTCTGGAGCCAGCCCTGGGAAGGCTGTGTGCTGGCACAAACTAAGGGCATGGGTTTGGTTCTCCAGGAAGAGCTGCTCTCCTCTGCTGCTGAGCATCTCCTGTGAGCTGGGAGGTTGGACAGTGTGGAAAGCTGCTGCTTTTCACCCACTTCAAACAAATAATGTAAGAAATCAAAGCAGCTGCATCCCCTGGGAACCCTGCTGTCTAATGAGCCACCAGCCTGGGGTTGTGCCCTCACTGGGGGACTAATTGGGCACCTGGAGTGAAGGAGTCACTGCAGAGGTGTGTGCTGGGGGCTGGCACAGGTGTGTGCTGGGGGCTGGCACAGGTGTGTGCTGGGGGCTGGTACAGGTGTGTGCTGGGGGCTGGTACAGGTGTGTGTGCTGGGGGCTGGCACAGGTGTGTGCTGGGGGCTGG
>WEIV01017115.1:526618-600324 GCA_013390005.1 Calyptomena viridis
TGTGCTGGGGGCTGGCACAGGTGTGCTGGGGGCTGGTACAGGTGTGTGCTGGGGGCTGGTACAGGTGTGCTGGGGGCTGGTACAGGTGTGCTGGGGGCTGGCACAGGTGTCCTGCTGCTGCAGAGTCCCTGGGCAGGCACTGGGCAGCCTGGGAATGTGGGATGGGAGAAGAGCCTCTCCCGGGCCTCCAGCCCTCTCAGAAATGCAAAAATTCACGGCATCTCTCCCTTTGTTACCCAAAGCAATGTTATCTTCCCCTCGTTGCCCTGGTAAATATCAGCAGCTCTGATCTGAAACAGCAGCATTTCAAGGGTTTGGGACTGTACCAAACCTGTCCTTCCTTATTCAACAGCCTCTCCCCTAAATCTGCCCTGCAGACTTGCCTCTTACAGTCTGGAAACCTCTCCAAGAAAACCCACTCCACACAGTTCTACTGCTCTACTGATTTCTTTCAGTTGCAATTGAAGTCTTCTGTCTTCTCCCAAACTGGGATTCTCCAGGCCCAGTGATATCCCTTATATTCCATTTATTCCAACAACATTTCCTTCATAGCTTTGTGCTGCAATCTTAATTCCTTTTCAGGTCAGACCACAGCCCAGGTTCTGTGTGCTGAGCAAGCCCAGCATTCACAGCCAGGAGAAAAGGGCTGTGCTGAGGGAGTGTCAGCTCTGAATCTGAGCTGAGCTCTTGCAGCCAGATGATCCTGTCCAAATTCAGTGCTTTCCCACAGGCACTACAGAACAGTTCTCTTCTAGTTTGCATCAGTAGAGAGCAATGTCCCAGAGGAACCCAAGGGAACTGTTTTCTGCAGAGCAGCTCTGGCATAGCTGGGAAGTGCAGTTACCTTGCAGTGCTCCTCATGGTTCTGTCCCTACACTGACACAAACCCACAGTTTGGAGCTGGAGGCTGCTGCCAAATCTTTACCTCTGCAGAGCTGGGGGACAAACCATCAACACAAATATTCAAGTGTCTGCTAAATTTGTGTTTTTAATCACACATCAAGTCCAGCTCCAGTGCTTTTGGTGGTGCATCTCCCCTCATCTCTCTTCCCCGGGCAACTCTCTAATCTCTTTGACGTGCACATTCTGTCCAGTGGCTTTTCTTTGCAAATATCCTTTGTGTTTTGATTCCCCTCCTTTGTGTGTGAATTCCTCCTTTTTCTTCCTGCTGCCCTGGTTGTGCTTGCTGGCTGGATTCGGGTGTAATGCTATTAGATTGGGATAATCCATGCTTGGTTTATCTGTGGGACTGTCTCTGAAGATTAGTGAAAACCAATGTTATGGGCTAGATAAAGTGAACTGGTTCAGAAGGGCTCTTCTGTCTGTCTGGGGATGCTCAGGAAAATGACAGCAGATTTTCATTAACCAGATTTGGTGTAATGGCCTGTAATTCACTTGAGCCTCGTTGGGATCCATGTGCCTCGAGGAGACAGAGCTGCAGTGCAGGACCTCACCCTTCTGCAGGACTGGGCACAGCTGAAATCAGCTTAGTGCAAGCATGGCAGGGTGCCTGTGGAGCATGACTGCCCTGTTGTTTGGTCATGAATCGAGTTTTACAACTGGTGGGTTGTCTTGGAATTTGAATTTTTTTTGCCAAGGCTTTCCAGTAACTTCCCATTTTAAGACTGTCTGCAACACTGATGCCTGGAACGTGCTCCAGTCAGATCTATAGACTTAAATGGAGCTTCAACATATCAAATCTATTAAGAAAAAAGCATAAAATCCTTGTGTGTGCTGTTTTGTTCCTTTGATGCCCTGTGCACGTTGACTACGTGTGGTGTTTGATCTCGGGAGAGCACAGCAGTCTGTGGGTGATGGGGCTGACAGGCCACAGCTCTGTAAATAGCCCTTGGGAGGACACACAGGTTTGGGTTCCCTGCTCTTCCCTCCCTGTGCAGTGAGTGTGGGGCTGTGCCAGGCTGGCTCTGGGGGCTGTGCCAGGCTGGCTCTGGGGGGCTGTGCCAGGCTGGCTCTGCAGTGAGATCCCCCCTCTCCATCTCTTCCAGGTGTGCAATGTGCTGTTAACATCGATGAGTGTGAGGAGGGGCCCTGCAAGAACGGAGCTGTGTGTGAGGATGGCATTGCTGACTATTCCTGCCACTGTGCCCCTGGCCAGGATGGCACCGTGTGGGGAGGGAAGAACTGCTCTGTGAAGCTCACTGGGTGCCAGACCCACGACTGCCAAAACGAGGCCTTGTGCATCCCCACCTACCAAGCTGAGAGCCACGGCCACCTGTGCCAGTGCCAGCCTGGTTTCTATGATGCCACGTGCTCGACACCAACAACGTTTTCCTTTGCTTCCAGAGGGTATCTCCTCATTGAGCTGCCCGTGAGCAATGAGAGCAGGAGGGACACAGGAGAGCAGCTGCCCAGAGTGTCCCTCCGCTTCCGCACCACCCTGCCCAGCGCCGTCCTGTTTTACCGAGGCCACGAGGCCGAGTACCTGTTCCTGGAGCTCTTGGAGGGCTTTCTGCACGCAGAGCTCAGGAGGGAGGACGTTGGGTACCCGCTGCTCCTGGAGGGGCTGAGGGTGGACGATGGCCAGTGGCACCAAGTGGAAGTTGTTGTGCACAGCACCGTGCAGCTGAAGCTCTGGCATGACTCTTGTGAGGGAGGTGTGTGCCTGCACAGCTCCCCTGTGCCCCCTGGCACTGCTCCCAGCCCACGAGCCTTCTCCAGTTTGTATGTTGGAGGTGCTGAGGATCCTATGGCCAACAACACACGGAGCCAGCAGGGCTTTGTGGGCTGCCTGGAAGACTTGCAGGTGGATGGTAAAGCCGTGCTGCCGGTGGATCTGCCCGTGGGCGAGTCCTCCGTGGTGAGGCCGGGCTGTGACAGGACAGAGTGGTGCCTCTCCCAGCCCTGCCTTCATGGAGGGCTCTGTGTGGACCTTTGGGCCACCTTCAGGTGTGACTGTGCCCGCCCTTACGGAGGTCCAGCTTGCTCCCATGGTAAGTGCCACAGGATTTACCCCTGCCAGCTCCAGAGGTACTAGAGAAGCACTGATGTCAGCTCTGGAACAGCACTTTTTGCTTGACAGGGGGAAAACTAAGGCAAAAGCCTCACTGATCCCTTTGCTGTCACTTGCTCCTGCAGGAATGATTTGGTGGTGAACATTATTTGCTCATTGAGCCACAGGCTCTGACTTTAGCTTTGTAACAGATCTCTGAATGCAAGGGGCAGGGAAGTTGTGTTACTGTGGAAAGTTGATCTTGAGCTTCTGAGTTGAGGCTGAATAGGAGTATATTCCTTTATAGATAAACCACAAAGTGGTTGACAGTTTTGAGTTAAAATCATATCTATTTGCATTTTTTGCTCCTGCAAGGCTTGTATCATTATTGTTCCAGTTTTTTGTTTCAGTTCTGAGCCCTAAACAAGGCATGTAATGCTGTTACCAAGTTTACAAGTTTTAAAAGCAACTCTGTAGCTTAAAAGTCCTTGAGTAAATCTATTGAGTTGGCGAGGGCTCTGCTACACCTGTTTTTCACTCTGGTGCTACTTGGGTTCCTCCAGAGGAAGCCAGGACACTTTCACCTGCTGCTTCGTTTCCCAGACTGTGGGGAGGAGCATTGTTAGTCTGATACAAGTTGAAAACATTGAGAAGATTTGCCCCATTCTAAGGAGCTGCAGCTCAGAACATCCCTGTGCCAGCTGCATTCCCTCTCTTTTCCCTTCCAGAGCGCCCAGCAGCAACATTTGGCCTAGAGAACTCCACCAGCTTTGCCTCTCTCAGCCTGTCTGACAGCCTTGGGGCAGATTTCAGCATCTCCTTCTTTGTGCGGACTCGGAAGCCCCACGGTTTGATCCTGCAGATGGGGAATGGAACAGGCCCTGGCCTCACCATCTACCTGAGGAATGGCAAGCTGAGGGTGGAGACGTCACCCACAGACACTGTGACCTTTCCAGAGGATGTGGTTGATGGCAGGAGACATTTGGTAGCCCTGTCTTTCCAAGGAGGCACTGTTGGTGCTCTCCAGTCGGACACATATGTGGAGCTGGGACAGCTCGTGGCACAACCTCTGTCAGCTGGTTCTGAAGTGTTTATTGGGGGACACCCACACCCAGACAGTGCTGAGCTGTGGGGAGGTTACTTTAAGGGCTGTTTACAGGACATCCAACTCAACAGCCACCAGATACAGCTTTTTCAAGTCGAGAACTACAGTCTGCCACAGGAACTCAACAGGACTCAGACTGAAAACCTTGTGAATGGCTGCATCTCTGATAACACCTGCAAGGTATGTGATGTCTCTTGGTTGTCTCTGTGTGCAGTTCTTTGCCAAATTGCTGGAGTTCCTGTTGGTCAGTGGTGTGCACAGGGAGAAGCAGGGGCTCAGGAATTTCTTGTGTTTCTGTCACTCTGTTGAGTCACTATTTCATTTCCCTTCTCTCTTGATTCAAATGCTGCTCATACTCATCTTTGTTGTCATAATTCTACCAGATCCTCTGAGATGAATTATGCTGCCCCTAAATTCCCCTGTTTTGTTTTTCAGTCTGAGCCATGTCAGAATGGTGGCAGATGCATTGTCACTTGGAATGATTTCCATTGCAGTTGTCCAGCAAATTTCACTGGGAAGTTTTGTGAAGAGAGAGTCTGGTGTGAAAGTGAGCCTTGTCCTGAAGCCACCACCTGCGTAGATGTTGTAGCAGGATATGTGTGTAAGTTGTGCTCTCCTGCCTGTGTGTTGGTAAAACCCCTGATGTTCCCTGTCTCTAATGAATATTCCTAGTCTGGGCTGTTGAAACAAACACAAGCACGTGCTGTGGAAAGGGAGTGGTGCCCAGGTACACAGTCCTGCAGGCAGCACGGGCTCTGTGACTGTGACTGGATCTGAGGGGAACCCCTCCAGGGCTGGGGAGTGATCCCAGTATCCCAGCACTGGGGCCGTCCTGCTCCTGGTGATGTTCAGCCACTTACAGTCTCGGGATATTTCACCAAGTTGAATTCATATGACATTCTGGGTTTTCTCCTAAGAGAGGACTATGGAGAATGAAGAGAACTGGTTCACTAATGATGCCCTGATGTGGAGCATTGTCTGGTGGGTGGAGAGTGCCCTGGAACTCAGGATGTCAGTGTCCCCAGCTCTGCCCCGGCTGCCTCAGGCTCTACTTTTTCTGGCAGTAAAAGAGGAATAGTTAGATTTTTGTGCAGTGAAACTGATGAGTAAAAATTGCTACACAGAGCTGGATATTATTACCAGAGGTGCAATTGTAAACAGGAAGAGCTTTAAGGATGCAGCAGCTCGGCCTGTAATCCTGCTCACACTAAGCTTCCAGGATTCCTGGGGAGGGAGCCTGCCAGGAGTGTGCCATTGGTCTGTCTCAAACATGACACCCACTGTCTTTCAAATCCTTCACGCTCTACCCCTTTATTTATAGGTCTGGCTAATGCAACATTTAATAGTTACGCTGCCATTGAATTTACCACCAACACATCAGTGACCAGAACCCTGAGCAGCCTCCACATGGATTTCAGGACCAGAGATGAAGATGCAGTTTTGCTTCGGGCAGTGGAAGAGGTGGATTCCCTCCAGGTGACCATTAGAAACTCCTCCCTGCTTGTTGGCATCAGGAGTGGGAACAGCATCGAGGGGGTGACCTTCCTGAGCCCACAGCCGGTCACGGATGGGGCCTGGCACAGCATCTCCATGTCCATGGAGGAGCCAACCGCAGCCTCCTCCCGCTGGAGGGTTTGTCTGGATGGGTCTGTGAACGAGACTCTGCAGGGCAGCGCCGGCAGCCTGGACTTCCTCAAGAACAACGTGCTTGTCGTCGTGGCCGAGAACTTCACCGGCTGCCTGGGCCGGGTGCACATCGGGGGCATCTACCTGCCCTTCCCGGCCCCCCTGGGCTACCCCCAGCCCGAGCAGTTCCTGCAGGCCGGGGGGGCGCCCGTGCAGCTGGGCTGTGCCGGCGCCGCCGTCTGTGCCTCCAGCCCCTGCCTCAACGGCGGCTCCTGCCACGACCTGTTCAACGCCTTCGGCTGCGGCTGCAGCGCGGGCTGGGGGGGCCGGCGCTGCCAGGACAACCTGGACGACTGCCAGCCCAGCCCCTGCGTGCACGGGCACTGCGTGGATGCCGTGGCAGACTTCCAGTGCGAGTGCTCCCGGGGCTTCATCGGCAAGAGGTGCGACATCAACGTGGACGACTGTGTGCGGCACCAGTGCCTCAACGGGGCCACCTGCGTCGACGGGGTCTATGGCTACTCCTGCAAGTGCCCCCCCCAGTTCTCAGGGCCGCGCTGCGAGTAAGTGCCTCGGCTGCTTTAAAGCCCCCAGAGAAATTGGGGTTTTACTTTGGGACACTTTGGGAAAATTTTTCATTGCAAGTGCCTGGTAGGTAAAGCACCTAAATTCTGCTGTGAGTTGGAAGGTCCTGTCCAGGTCCAAACCCTCACTGGAAGGGGCCCAGCCTTGTACAGGGTAAGGATCCTTCCTTTTGATGTGGGTTATCCCCATGCTGTGTTTCAGAGCTGTTTGAACAGCAAGTCCTCTAGCCTGCTGTCACTCCCTCTAACATGCCCCAAGAAATCCATCTTCTCTGGGATTTGCCTCCCCTCTGCCATATTCCTGTGTTGATTTAAAATGAAACACCTTGTGCCAGTTCAGGTCATGGAGGTATCTGAAACTGATATGAGATATCATGGAGATAACTGAAGTGCAGCCACGTCAGTATTTATCTGATCCACCCAGCTCAGATTTCCTGGTGTTCCTGGTGCATTTTGATGCAGTTACCTGGTACTTATCCTCCCTGGGGCCTGGCTGTTTTCTCTTGGGCATTTCAGCAGTATCCTGTCCCTGATTATATTTCCATCAGCAAGAACAGGAAACTCTGAAAAAAGTCCTGGTACTGATACAGCTCCTGCATGTTCTCTGGGCAGGCTCCCAGTAATACTCTGATAGTATGGAAGACTTCTGAGACCCCTCTCCACTTGTGTCAAACTCCGTCCTAGAAATACCAAGGGCTGTTCTTATGACCCTTACCAGCCCCATCCCTCCTGAGCCCCGGAATACTCTGTCCTTTCCCCAAACCTGGCTGCTCTAAAGGCTGTCCCTTGCTCTTCCCAGGTGGCCATTCCCACCTCAGCAGTGTGGCAAGAACTTCACGTGTCTGAACGGCGGCCGCTGCATCACCGAGAGCTGGGGAGCCAACTGCTCCTGCAGGCCAGGCTTCACTGGGAGGAAGTAAGTGCTGCTGTGGGGTGGCTGCAGGGAGCCAGAGCTCTGGGGCTGAGCAGGGCACAGGCTCATCCTCTTGCACAGCCTTGTGCCAGTCAAACAGCTGCTCCTAAACTGCACGTGAGATGTTACTTTGAGCAGAGGGGGCTTGAGATCGTCTGCCAACACCAGAACTGCTTCCAAGTGGTTCTAGTGCCTTGTGAGAATTCACTGCCTGTGCTGGAGACCTGTGCTGGCCTCAGTGCCACAGAAACCACAACGGGAGGGTTGGTGTGACTGGGGGAAACTTTCATGTTGTTGGACCCTGGAGAGAGCACATGAAAAAGGTGCAACAGGCACTTTTCAAATCGACTGTATGATGTCGTGTTCTCTGGCACAAGAACACATGTGAGGATTCTAATACACTTTTCCTTTGCAGCTGTCAAATTCAAACCAACGAGTGTGAGCCCAACCCGTGCCAGAACGGGGGCACGTGCCAGGCCTCTGGGAGCAGCTACGAGTGTGTGTGCAGTGCCAGCTACACCGGCGAGCGCTGCGACATCAACGTAAGCACTGCCCGGGCCCACAGGGCACCTGGTGCCCTCCTGGGGCACTGCTGGGCTGCCCCTGCCCCTGCCCTGCCCAAAGCACAGGGAGGGAATCGGCTGCTACCAGAGAATCCTGACCTGGGAAATGGTTTTTTCCCTGCAGTGCTGCTGCCTCTTGGTCTCCAGCACAGAAACAACTGCAGCCAATCCTTCTCAGTATCTGCATGTGCTGCCATAAGGCTTTGGGGCTGTCCACACATCTCCATAGATTTCACAACTCTTTGGACAATAATCCATCTACTGCAGTTGGCCCAGTTTCCCGGGCAATGGAATTTCAGTTGACATTTTTTCTTGCATGAGAGTTGTAAAGCACCTTCCCTCTCCAAAGTTTATCTGAGTAGAAATGGATGTGTTTGGAGAAGGGAAGTCAGATGAGTCAGGCCAAAGTGGTTCAGGTGTGAGTTAAAAGCCACGTCCTGTCCCTGAGCCGCTGCCCCTGGCCTGGCCCTGCTGTCCCTGTGTGTCTAATGCAGGTGGTGTGGGTGGGGCTGGGATCCACACCTTTGCTTTCTCTCTGTTGCATGGGCAGCTCTGGTAACGTGGGAATGTCCTAACCCATCCTGCATGAAGGGCCTGTGCCGGGCGGGGTCGCTGCTGTTGCTGTTACTGAGGTCACCCTGACATTTCCAGTCTGCATGCACAGAGCCCTTCAGGCATCTCCATCCTCTCTGTGCCAGGACACTTCTTGTGGATTCCTTTACTCACTTTCATCACCCCCTTGCTCTTTGCAGGCCCGTGGTGGGGCAGGAGGCTGGGATGGTGCTGTTTGCAGGNGCCCTTGCTCTTTGCAGGCCCGGCTGGGATGGTGCTGTTTGCAGGGAGGGGATGTGAGCTGAGCTCTCCTGCTCTCTCCCTCCCACAGCAGCACCGAGCACAGGCAGGGGCTGCACTAACCTGCATGCTCTGCAAAGCCACAACTAACCCTGCACTGCACTCAGGCTTGGGCAGGCTCAGGGAATCAGCTGGAACGGCAAATATTTGAAAAGGGCAGAAGGACTTCCAGGTCCTCTGGGGATGTTCCTTCTCTGCTTTGTGATGTGAGCACAGACTGAATGGCATCTAAAAGCTGTAAATAATCCAGCTTGAATTATTTCACTTTTAGCTGCAAGGTGGCAGGTACCGTTGTTAGCAATAAGAAATATTCCTTATTTTTAGTCTTACTGTAATTTTTAAGCTTTCTTTCATGACAAAAACAGTTGGTTTAGTTCTTTGTTATTCTCTTCCATGCCATCCTTAATTCTACCAGAATCTAAAGAATTCTCTTGTCTCTCATCAATACTTTGGCCTTTTATCATCTTCATCTCTCATCCATGTCCTGACCTTTTTAACATCTTCCCTTTCCTGCTGCAAGTTTTCTTCAAGACTGTTTCACAGTTTAACAGCTAAATCAATTCTCTGCCTTGCCATCAGAGGCATCATTGAACTTTTTTCCCCTGCTTGGGGAAATTTTTTGGGGTTACTGAAAATTCACATTACTCCTCGTTGACTTTATAAATTTTTTCGCAACATTGGTCAGATCTTTGCCAGTGGCACTTGTGCATTTCAGTCTGATATTTGTAAGGAAGCTCCTTTAAAGATTCCCACTCTGGATGCTGAATGGTACTGGCTTTTACATCTTAAGGGCTGTCCTGGTGTCAAAAAGTGCTCTTTTTTTTCCTGTTCTAAAAGTCTTTTTCCCTCCAATCTGACCACTTGGGTCAGTTACTGCAGTTATTGTAACCACTGGAGTTTCATTGTTTCTCCATTAATTTGTTTTACAGAAAGGGACTCCAGGTGCTCTCTTCCCCTCCCCACTAATTGAAGTAGCTGTCCCTGTAGCCTGTGGCTCTTTGCTGCTCCTCAGTATTGGGCTCATATTCATGATTCTCACGGCAAGGAAGAGGCGCCAGTCGGAGGGGACCTACAGCCCGAGCCAGCAGGAGGTGGCAGGAGCTCGGCTGGAGATGGACAGTGTCCTAAAGGTGCCACCCGAAGAGCGGTTAATTTAGGCCCTGCCGTGACGAGGAGATGCACCCGCAAGGTCTGCTCGGACCTTGAGCTCTTCCAGCACTTGCAGCAGCAGATCCAGCCCCGTTTCCCCGGGCACGAAGACACGGACGATCCTGTGGGAGCTGCTCCCGCCGGGCCCGGCTCCCGGGGCTGCTGCACCCTGTGCCCTCCCTCCTCCCTGCCCGGGCAGGAGCTGGGCAGGGCTGAAGCTGCCCGGGCTCCAACCCCGCTGCCAGGCAGGGGTGGCACAGCTAAATCTGCTCTGCAAGGCAGGGTGACACGGGCAGCAGTGCAGGCCCCGCTCGGGACGGGGGTCAGGGCTCTGCTTTTGTCAACAGCTGAAAAACATTTAAACTCTTTCAGCTCAAGTGTGTGAGGTTTTCACAGTCTTCAACAGCAACAGCAGCTGTGACCTCGCGCCCTGTGACAGCCCCCGTGTTACAGGGAATTGTCAGGAATTACTGCAGGCCTTGTACAAATCCCTGTGGAATGACTGGCGCTGTTAGACATTCCCACGGGTACCGTGCAGGGAAGGTGCAGGCAGGAACTCCGGGGGTTTGGGGCAGTGCTGGAGCTGCCACACGCTGGACTTCGGGGTGTGTGGGGGAGAGGGGAGCAGGAAAAGGGTCACCGGCGTCCCCTGCATTCCCCGGAGGGAATGTGTGTGACACGGAGGGGACAGGGACAGGGACAGCTCCTGACCGGCCGTGCTGTCAGCGCAGGGCAGCCGGGAGGCAGCGGGGCTGAGGGAGGGGAGGTGCAGCACCGCGCAGGTGGAAGCTGTGAGTAACTCCCTGTTCTACCGCAGCAGCGAGTGTGGGCGCACCTGAGCCACTCCTCCGTGGTGGGAGCAGTCGGGGCTGCGGGGGCCGCGCTGCTCCTCGCGGTGGTGGCAGCCACGGCCATCGCCATGAAGAGGAGGAGAGCGACTCAGGGGACCTACAGCCCGAGCCGGCAGGAGAAGGACGGGGCGCGAGTGGAAATGTGGAACGTCATCAAGATGCCCCCGACAGAGCGGCTGATCTGAGCCCGGGCCGCGCTGTGGGAGCGGCTGCAGCCCCGCGCCGGGGGTTGGTGTCTGGGGGACAGCTCTGCACAGGCACCTCCTGCTCCCCGCTTATTGCAGCTCGTCCCACAAACGACTTGTACCAACCTGGGCTGCGGCAAGAGCAGCAACGGCGGGAGGAAAAGCCCCTCAGTGGAGGAGCCAGAGGTGGGGGGACACAGACCCAGTGACGGGACATCCCTGTCACATCCCTGGGTGCTGCTCCTGCAGCTCCCGCGGGCACCGGGGGCTCGGAGCCACAGGAACCGTCACTGCCCTGCAGGAACATAAAAACCAGCCCACAAACACGTGGGGCAGGTCCAGTTAACGGGGATTAAACCACTGCTTTCACAACTGATGTGAAAAATATGGTTTTTCACGAAACACGTGCCTGTGGCTCCTCTGTGGGGCTGAACCAGGTGAGTGAGAGGTGGGAAATCCTCCCTGGAGCTGCTGCCGCCCCTCCCTGGCTGTGCATCCCACTGTGCTGGACACGCTGCTGCAGCTTTCCCTGGGAACAAACCACGGGAATACTTTAAGTGCCTTTCTGAGCCGAGTTGCCAGTTACAGTTTAGTCTTTGTGAAAGGAGGATGTCTATGTGCAGAACAACTGATCCCTCGGGGTGGGTCCCCCCACGTGTAGGATCTGCCCCCAGGGCAGGGGCTGAGCACAGACCTGTCCCTGGCAGAGCAGCAGGTGGCACTTGCTGGGGGAGGAGGGGAGAAGGAAGTAATTCCAGACCAGCCTTGTCTGGGCAGATCAGTTTTTGCAGGACAGGAGAGTGGAACGTGATGAACTGAACTAGTGCCCCTTAACCCAAACCAACACTCACTTTCCACTGCCCTAAGAAGGGGTTTGAGTCTGTGGCTTCTCCTGTGTTACTGTTTCAGCAGAATGTGGCAGAGCCTGTGGAAGGAAATGCAGCAGAACAGGCCAGGTGAGGGCTAAAGGCAGTTGTGTTTCAGGATAGTAACTGCAACTATCAGTGAGGAATATTTGAGAACACAGTGTCTGCTTTTTAATCTCCAAAATACTATTAATAAGTAGGGTGGGAACCTGCCAACCACAGCTCATCACCACAGGAAGAAAAGGCTGAATATTCGGGTTCACTTTTGCTTTTTTTTTTTTTCACTTTAGCTGTAAATGTTTCTAGTTCCAAGTGAGGGGAAGAGCACAAAACTGATCAGGTGTCTGGTTAAGAACAGGTCTCTGCACACACACAGCTGCTGAGAGAAAAAGTTTGGAAAACAGACAAACTGAGAGAGAGAGACAGTATTTTGTCTATAATCTCCCTTTCTCTCCTATACTGGGGAAGAGTGGAAGGAGCTGGTGGTCCCAGCTGGGTGTGTGGAAGGTGCTGGAGCAGGCAGTGCCCCAGAGGTGCCCTGAGTGCACTGGCACCACCTGGCACTACCTGGCACGTTTTTGCACTGTTGCTGAGCAGTGCCTGTCACTGTTCAGTGCTGGTCAGGACCTGAGAACAGACACAGGGACACTGGGGGGAGGTGAGTGGCTCCCAGCAGGGTTTGTGCACAGGGGCTCCAGCAGAGCTGTGCAGACCCAGGCAGTGCCCCGTGCTCAGCCCTGTGCTCAGTGAAGCTGGAAGAGGAGGTGGCAGCAGGAGCTGGAGGCCCCTGTTGCTGCAGCTCTCAGAGCTCCCCCACTGCCCAGAGCCCACAACCAGCAAAGGTGGTCAAATACTTTGTCAGTGTCTTGAGCATTTCTGCAAAATAATTTATGGAAGGGTTTTTTTGGTTTTTTTTTTTTTTTTTTTTAATAATGAAATTAATTTTCCTTTTATATTTAATTTTTGAATATATTTTTTCACAAAACTGGACTTGCTGTAGTTAATGATCATGATTCTGATTTCTTTTGTAATTGTAAATTTTGTAATTTGTAAATAATTAGAATGTCCTTCAAAATTTACAATAAAATTTGGTTAAACCCAGAGCTGGTTACATTGACTTGTGACTGAAGAACACCTTGCTGCCACAGCTGCAAACTTTTTACACTTAAAGCATTAATTTTGTGAGGATTTGTCCCAGCCCAGGCCTGGGCACAGAGCAGGGCAGAGCTGTGGAAACCTGGCTCTCTCTTCACCTGCACTGAGCCTGTCACCATTAATCCCTTCTTTGATGGGCAATAAAGAGACTGGAATGTGGGAAGAAGGGGCTGTAATTCCAATGCCTCCCCCCAGAAGGAACAAGGTACAGGAATGGTTTGACCTCCTGCACCAGAGGTTTGGTTTTCTTGTGGTTTTTTGAAGTAAACTTATTTCTACTGGCAGGAAGCAGCTGTAAATAAGCAAAGTGGTGCCAAACCCAGGTGAGAACAGGAACATGGACAGAACTCAGTATAAAGTCTCTGATGAATAATATCAGGGACACTTTTTATACTGGATTAGTAAAAAAAACAAAAATCCTTCTAGATCAACCCTAGAGCTGCTCTCCCAGACAGACTGAATTAGGAATGAACCATGTTAGGAATTCCTGAGCTTAAATAAGACAAAACCCCCTAAATGCTGCCCTAGGGAGAGTGTGATTCCTTTACTGCAAGAAGCCCCCAAAAGTCTCCTGCTTGCAAACCCTATTCCAGAAGTGAGGAAGGTCCCAACCTCCTTGTCCTGCTGGGTCTGAGAGGTGCAAAATAAAGTGAAGGGTGATAAATGCAACTTCAGTGCAGTGTTAGTGCCTTCAGTGCCTCAAAACTGACTTAGAAAGTGACCTAAGTTCTTCTTTGTCTAAAAATCAATGGCATAAAATTATCCATAATATGGGCAAAGCAACCAGAGGTGGAAATGAGCTGCAAAGGGTCAAAATTTCCTGAGCATCTGTAATGGGCCTCCTCAGTGTCTGATCCCTGTGTGAACAACTTTAAAAAAGAGCCCTGTCCAGGGCACACTCACATCCACCACCATCCAGGACGTTTTAGCATCCAGGTCACAGCAAAGGAGTTCTGGAATTCCACACGGAATTATGTAACATTCATATTCTGAACTGTATAAAATAAAATGGAACTGTTATCTTAGACTTTAAATACTTTACTATGCAATACTAAACCCATCTGTCTTCCAACACAAAAAGAAAATACAAATCCAAGGGAATGGCTTGTCAGAGGAACAGCACTGTACAGAAACAGAATATTCCTGGAATACTGTGGTCTTTCCCAAACCAGTGGCATTTCAGATACTAAGAGTGTTTTTCTTTTGTATTGCCCAGACTCGAATGCCCAGACAGCCATTCCCAAGCCCCAGAGTAAGAAAACTTCCAAGATTACATGAATAAAATAGATACACTGGAAATCAGGTAAAGCTTTACAAGAATTTCCCCCCATGTCCAAGATGATTTCCTTTATCAAAGGCTCAATGGTGACGTGACTCCCCCTGCGAGTGCCAGGTTTTACACCAGAGAAAAACCACCCCGAAAAGCACCACTGAAGTGAACCAGAAATGATCAGACACAGCAGCTTCCTCGGGATGCTGAGCTGGGGAAACATCTCGAGGACACCATTGCCACACAGGGCTCTCACAAATGAGCTGGATGTACTTTCCCTGTCCCCAGCAGTCGGTGCTCCAAGGCCCCAGGGCAGGAGCAGCTGGGGGTGGATCCAGCCTGGGGGGGGCCTGGATCCCACCCACAGACACATCCTGCCTTCAGCTGCAGCTCAGGAGCTGCCAACTTACTGATACCCCTGGGTTTTTTCTCTTTTTTGTTTGTAATAATCAAGGTATTGTTACATTCCATTCCTATACTGCCACTTATAATATTGATAGCTAATAGTAAGATACACATATATAAGTACTAGGATACTCTTTACGGCCTCTGTTTTTAACAAAAACAAACAAGCTCAAAAAAAAAAAAAAAACAAAACCAAAAACCAAACCCCAAAACAATTGCTGGTGTTTCCAGTTTCCCCAGGGAGATGCAGGACCAAACCCTGAGCAGCTGCTCTGTGCTGTGGTTGTGACAACTCGGTGTCAGTGTCTGGGGGAGGGACAAAACTGTGCCACAGAAGCCCATCCCACAGCACAACCTAAATGAGTGTCTGGTTCCAAGGCAGGACAAAGCAGGGCCTGTTGGATTAATTCAGTGCAGCCCAAAGCCACGTTTGTTTGCTGCACTTTGCCCGTGAAAACAAAACACTCTATTTCCATGTGTAATGCCAGAAAAACTGATGTCCACTCCCAGAGGCAGGAATGAACCCCAGCATGGTGTGCTGTGTGCTCCACGTGTGCTAAGGACTGAAATACAGGGAAGGAGCAACTTCTGCATCAGTAGTACTGTGTGTGGAAACCCCAGCCCCACTCCCCTCATGCTTTGGTCAGTGCAGGAATCCCGGGTTCGTGGTGGGGAGTGAGGGAGCCCTGTCAGGGACTTTGGGCAAAATCCCCTCGGTGTGAACTGCAGCTCAGTGATGGTCCTGCAGCTGCCCTGGCTCAGCCTTCCATAAAAGAAATGCTTAGTTTAATGCTGGCTCAAAAACCCCAAATCCCCTCTGTCACTTCCAAAGGGACACCAAGGCCATCGGGTCACTCGAAGGTTTCCCATCGCTTTCTGAGCTGTTCCACCTTACCTGGTGTGGGTGACACGTCCTGTTTTGTCTTTTTTAACAGATCTTCAAATGGATCTTTTGTCTCCTCAGATTTTGAGGACAGTAACGCTGACTCCAAGCCCTTTGCTGGCCTGGCAGGGAGCAGAGGGGGTTCACTGGCCAGGAGAGCCAGAGCTTGTTTGGGATCTACCTTAGTGCTGGCCTGGCACACCTGTAGTGTCTGGGGTTTGGAAGGACCACTCAGACACGCCGGCTGCAGGGAGCTGGTGGGAGAAGGGCTGTGGCTCTGCAGGAGCAAGGAGCCAGCTGCTGGCACAGCTGGAGCCTGGCTGAACAGGTTTGGCATGGACAGTGTTGCCATGTTGGGTTGAGGTCTCTGTGGTGGGTAGAAGCCAGAAGTGGGTGCTATGAAGCTGGAGCTGTACGCATGACCCAAGGAGGGGGTGAAGGAGCCCCTCGGGGGTCTGACCAGGGACACTGGGAGGGCTCCTGGCAGTGTCTGGGTGAAGGGATTAGGGGATGGCTGTAGAAAAGGTGGTGGAGCTGGGGAAGGGTAGCCAAGGGGCTGCACAAATGGTGCAGCTGCAGGAGGCACAAAGTCACTGCCCCCCGTGCCGAAGGCGGCTGCGGAGGCTGAGCCGGGGGGCCCTCGCTGTGGGGCCCGGCCCTCCCAGCCCGAGGTTTTCAGGGGATCCAGGAGCTTCAGAAGGAAGTCACTGTCATTACCTGCCCCTTCTGTGTTCACCTTGACAGGCTGCAGCATCTCAGCAGTGCCGGCAGCACTGGGCAGCAGCTGAGCCGGGTGGGAGGAATAACCCACTGACTGCTGCATGTCAGGCTCCAAGGACACGTTCCCCACTCCAAAGGGCTCTGGGATAAGATCTGACACCAGGGGGCTGCACCCAGGAGTGGGGAGAATTTCCACTGACCCAGCTGGAGTCTGGTGCTTGGAAGCCCTGGGTGCTGGTGGGGGTGGCACTATCCCCAACTCCGGAGTCTTTCTTCCCTGTGGCCTTGGAATGGTGATGTTCCCTTGAATGGCAGGATTGGATTCCTCCTTTTCTGCAGGAGCCAGACCACTGTCTCTGCTCCAGGGTCTCCTGGTGACTGGGGGCATGTTTCCCAGGGCAGTCAGGGGCCTTTCCGGTGAGTTCTGGGAATACTTGGTGGGAATAGCCATGTCATCATGGCCCATACTCCACAGCTTGTTGTAGGGGTGGGACAGCTTCATGGCTGGCACAATCCTGTTCCTCTCGGACACACCAAAGTCCATTCTCTGCAAGAAACCATCAAAAATGTTAACTTTTCCTGACTGGTCTCCTCACAACACAGAGCAGGAAGTGAGTTCAGGCTGCTGGGCTGTGAGGGAAGAGGATCTGTCCCCAGATTGCCAGCACTGGAAAGGGACAACAGTGTGGAAGCAGTCAGGACTGTGCAGCTCTACTTCCAGCTCTGCCTCTCCCAGGCTGTTCAGCTGTGACAGGCTCAGGAAGGAGCTGTGCACCTCCAGTTAGGAGCACAGCCCTGTGTCCAAGGTACAGAAACTGAGAAGCCCTAATTGCTGTATGGAAAAAGATGACAAATGTAGTACCTGGATATAACACTGAATTAAATATTTTTATAAGGTGGAAATTACATTCTCTTCTTTCATGTCAGATGAAGATCTTGGAGTCTGCTTTAGTTTGGCACTTTGTAAGCTGAGTATGTCCAGTGAAGTCCTTCACAAAGAATCCCTCTTCTCCAGAGGAAGATTGTTTAAATGATGCTTAGATCAAAACCGTCAGATTAAAAGGAAAAAAAAGTTTGGAGGGGACCTGAGAATTCCCAGCTATTCATTCTCACTGCTGGGCACCAGCTTCAAAGATAACTGTGTGTTACAGCCACTGGACAAACAGATTCTGAGGAATAGGACAAATATTCCTCCTTTAGAAGTAAAGGTTATAGAGGAAAAAGTTACTTATAATTGATTCTCCTTTCAGCAATTTCTTAATTCAGAAACTAATCCTGAACCACATGAGCAAAGCCCATGAAAATTGATTATTATATTTTATAATACATTACATATTATACTTCACTCTGATTTAATTTTTATTATTTTGGGGATCCATCCAATAGTCTGACACAGGTGCCCAGAGCAGAGGGGAGGCTGCAGCCCCAGCACACACCAAACCCACCTGGTAATCGAAGGTGCAGCGCTGCTCCCCCTCCTCCTTGGGCGTCCGCAGGTCTTCCAGGCTCTTGGCTTGGCTGAGAGCCTGAGGCTGAGCTTCTACCTCCAAGCTTGGGAAGATGTCCTCCAGGAGGCTGATTTCTGTGGCCTTGCTGGAGAGCAGAGGGCTGGGAGGCAGCGGCTCCCTGGGTTTTTCGGGAGTGCCCGGCTCCTCCCCATCCGCACTGTCCGACTCCTTCAGCGCCCGGTAGGGCTGAGGCCTGGGGCACAAACACACCACGGTGCAAATGAACATCCCTTTTCTTGGTGTTAACCTCTATTTCCCAAGGGGCTGAATGAGTTACAAAAGGCTCCGAGGGTCCCGTGCAGAGCAGGAGTGGGAGTGGTGCCCACGGGCACAGACATGCAGAGGGGACCTGGCACCCGGGGGTGTTTAGAAAGGAAAGACTCGAGTGGGAAGTGCTCCGAGGAAAGCTGTGGTCATGCAGGGACAGCCAGGCTGAGGAGGGAGCTGTGGCAGCAGGGATAACGGGATGCCAGCTCCCCTCCTGCCCATGTGGGCTGCCCTCAGGCCGGGCACGGCTGTGTTTGCAGGAACTTACATCCTCCTGCTTTGAGCCAACTCAGCACACAGCATAATTCAGCGTTTTCCTGCAATAATTGGGACCACTGTGCAGAGTTCCAATGATTTCACTGGTGTCATCTTATCAAGAAACACCACAATCCATTATGGAGACACCTCCTTTACATTCCCAGCCAAGGCTGAGTTAGCAGGATGCTTCTCTTACACAAACCTCAGCAAAAAAATGAACCAACAGATTTGCATTTTGGTGTGTACAGAGAACAGCAGCACGATGTGCATCCAATTAATAACAGCAAGTGCCACACACGGCTGTGGGGATTGGCACTTGACTGGCAGCCAGTTGTACTGTGGCATTTAAACAAGCTTTCAATTAAAAGAAAGTATTTGTGAGACCTGCAAAAACAGATCCTGTGGAAGAACCCTCCTCGTCTTTCCATATTTTATCATAATACATCTATATCATGCAAATTCACCAAGAGCCCAGCTCTCTTCAGTCACCAGCACACACGGCAGGCACTCAGCCAAGCCCACGAGTGTGACACTGCAGGTACAAGGCAGACAGTGATGGTACAGGGCCTTAGGAAGGGGGGGATCTCACAAACCTTGCTCATGCCTTTAGTCTCACCTCGAGTGTGCTCATCTGCTCAGCACCACACTGCAGCCCCTGCCCGAGCAATGCTGTGCAAACAAATCTGGCCTCCTCCCCCCTAGACACGAGTGGGGGAACATTTTCTGGCCCTTTAGTACTGACCCTCCCCCTGCCCTCACCTGCAGTCCTGTCCCTCCCCTCAGCCCCCAGACGTGCCCTGTGCATCCCACCCTGGAGTCTGGCACCTGGACACCCTGTGCCAGCCCACCCCTGCTGCTCCAGTGTGACTGGGCATCCAGCTCCCAGCTCCTGCACTGCCTGCATCCGGCACCACACGGATTTCAGAGGCAGCAGCTCACAGTACCCTGGCACCTCTTCCTACGGGTTCTGGTCAAGGCAGTGACTGCATTTGTTAAAAGAATGAGCGTAATTCTGTGCAATTTATCTCCCTTCATTCCCTAGGAATCCTCAAGCAGGTGAGGTCAGGAAATAACAACTCCTCTGCTGCTGTTCAGTGAGGGCTCAGGGATGTGGATTTAGTGCAGCTGGAGCCCTGGCAGGGCCCCCTCCCCCCCAGAGCCACCCGGGGCACCGGGGGCAGGTGACAGAACCCTCCAGCCACAGCTCCCACGTGTGGCTCTGGCCGAGCTGCTCAGCACTGTCTTCCAAGAATGAGTTACAGAGGTTTGGGAGACTACAAGTTCCAATTCTCAAGCTGGACACAAATAAACCCAACAAACTTCCTGCTGCTTGTATAATTGTCAGACTGCCCTCGGAGGACACCTGCAAGGGGAGTCCCCAGGGATGTGGTACCTGACAGACCAGAGAGGCTGGGATCAAACGGGTGACCCTGGAAAGGGTTGATAACTGCACTGCAATAAGGCTCACAGGACAACCCCAAATCACAGTAGCACCACACAAGGAAGAATGGCAGAATGTTTGGACAGGAGCATGAGCAGCATGTTGGGACACAGGACAAATGGAAGGGTGACATCCCACAGAGCCTGTCAGCTGTGGGCTGCTGCAGGGTCTCATGCAGGAGGATGCTTTGACATGCTTCCCAACACCAAAACAAACAAGCAGGAGAAATGCTGGACATTCATCCAACACTGCACAGAGACCACAGGGACACTTCCAAAATGCCAGTACAGGAGCAGGCACCCTGAGCAATGCAAACCCCACTGCTGGAAGCTGGCACGAGCACGAGAGAGTAAAGGATAGACCATTCAAAAGGAGCAGAGAAGAAAAAGTTTTCAGAGAAGCCAGAGACAGGATCCTCTTCCTGCTGAAATTCATCATCAGAAGAGTCCTCAGAGAGGAAGACTGTATAGTGTCGCATGGGCTTTACCAGGCTGGGGAACAGGAAGAGAAAAGGAAGTTATTGGTTGGAGAGAAACCAAGAGAGCTGGAGGCTCCAAATGCTCTGAATGTGACTGACTGACTGCACAGAGCTTGGCAGGGGCACAAAGCACATCTCCTCTAACAAGGCCAGGGTGCCATCCAGGACCCACAGTCACACCCAGGGGACCCCAACACAGACCCCCCCCAGAGAGCTGGGCATCTCTTTGTTCTTGAGACACACAGCTCTGCTGCTCAGCTCTGGGCAATGACTGTAGCAAACAAACATTAGCTCTCCCCCTGTGCTTCACAGACATTTGGACAGACATCAGCCTGACACACGAGAGGAGCTCACTCCAGGGTACCAGCTCCTACTTGTATCTATTTTTCACATTTGAAATTGCTCCACTCTGGAATAAAACCCAACCTGCCCAAGGATTGATACGAAATGTGAAGTAAGGTGTGCATGTTCCTTTCCTCAATGGTTAACTGAAAATCAGTTCTTAAATATCAGGTCAGAAAAGAGAGGTTGGGCACTGCAACTGACAGCCCAAGAGGGGCCAAGCTGCCACTGCCACTGCAGGTTTATTCCCCATCAGGTCAGAGGTAATTAATAAAAGTCTCTAACAGGTGGCAGTGGATGCAGCTGATGGTGTTAAATCAGTCTGCCTTGCTGCCATTAAAGCTGGTGCACTGCTGTTCTTTCCCCTCTCCTGCTGTAACAGGTATCCAGGGGAAGGCAGGTGGAGCCATTGCAAAAGGAAACATTTGTTATAATACTTTTTAACATTTTTTTAACTTTCTGAAAGCGACTATGATAGAAAAATTTCAATTTACATTAAAAAAGGCTCCACCTAAACCAAATCAGTAAGCAAAGATACCTAAAAAATATTTCTATTTTGAACTTGGATACACGTGTCTTTGTAACCCAGCGTAACTGACCGTTTAACATGATTGCAGAAAATCTAAAATGATGTCCAGAAATCCAGAGTGACCCCGAATTTCCACCTATGGCACTGGTACCCTGGATGTGTGGGAGGTGGGCAGGGAAGGGCCGTGCCCTCCCCCAGCCCCAGGCGGTGACAGCGCTGACAGCACAGCCGGGCCCTTTAAATACCGCGGCTCGGCTTTAATGAGCAACATCTGCATCTCGGCAGCTCCTTTCATGTGTCAGCGTGCGTGGACAAATCAGCGGCACATCACGCCGGCCAAAAATGAAATGCTGACAAATGGAGATATTTCAAATTTAATTGACACCTAAATGTACTTGAGATAGAAAAAATATATATACAGAAAATGGGAGTGCCAGGATATGGGAATGAATAAGGAGAATTCTGTAATAATTTTAAAAGATGTTCTGGTAATGGGAAAATTAAATTCGTGTATTTTATTATGGTGTTGCTTTTTCCTGAGGACAGAGATCATGGTACAGAGGGGTGGTATGGACCTGTCATTATTCTCCTAAAAAGGGCTCCCCAAATTTGAGTGAGAATCATTTTTTACAGTACAGTTTTTTAAAGAACAGCTATACAGGATCTCTAGGGAATTAAAGAATTTGTTCCTCTTAGTAAAACGCAGACAATGAGGGATTTGGATGCACAGGCTTTTTCTTGCCTGTATGACACTGGAGACTTGGGAATAAATGGATTACCTGGGAACTCTTCCATCTGAACACAGCTCAGAACCACCACTGGAATTCCTTCCTGCAGATCCTGAACACTCAATGTCACAACTCCTTGCTGGCAGCGAGGCCATGGAAAACCTTCTCCATTCCCAAATGCTGTGTGGTGGAGCCCTGAGAGCCTGGTTACAGCTGGAATTCCATGTGCTTTAGGAGCCTGTGCCATCCAACCCAGCACCACTGACCCCATCCTAAATGCAGGGCAATGCCCCCCAGGGCCCCAGAGCCCATTTTCCAGGATGCCAGGGAATGCCAGCAGCTCCTGTGCTGAGTGCCCAGACTGGTGCAGGGCCATAATGAGCTGTCACAGCACGGACAGGGCTCTGACACCTCTTAATTGTGACCTGACCCTCTGATTGCCCAGTTTCATTTCCTCCCACTGCACGAGCCCCAGGAGCCAGCTGGGAGACAGATCCTAGAGCTCCCTGCAAGCCCATTTAATAGGAAACCTTGCTGTGGTGTAAAAGGGAGCCCTCAAAAATCTGCCTATCTGTTCAAAATGCAACACCTTATTTCTGTGAACAACTAATTTCTTTAAGGAGGCAGGTGGTAATCCAGCATTTCCTGAGCTCTCATCTACAAATTCTTCCTGTTACCTTAGAACTAAAAAAGCTTTTTAAAAATTCTGCATTTTAGATTTAATGACAAATTTTTAAGAAGCAAACATCACAAACCCTGAATTATTGATAAAATTCTAAAGAAATAAACTTTCTATTGAAATAGAAAAAAACCCCCACTGACAATTTTTACTCTTCTAAACACACTGGTTTAACAACAGACCTGAGCCATAATCCTGGGTGTTCTTTGCAGACAGTGCTCCTGCCCCCTGTGCTTTCAGGCTGATTAGAAAATGAGCACAGACACCCCCGAAACAACGTGCTTTCTACATTTAAAAAAAATTACCTCATGTAACTAAAGATATAAATTTCCTGACCTCCAACACTACCAGGTAACATGAACAGAAATACATATTATAGTGTTTTCACTCATTTTAGTGTTATCCAAGGCAGAGAAAACAGTGTGAGTGTTTTAAAGGGACAACACCTGGCTATATGTTTCCATTTCAGAACACGTACTGGAAGATTAAATCTTACTGGGACAGAAAAGTTTGTGAAAAATGTCATGAAAATCCTCCCTGTAATTACTATAAAAAAGAAATTCCTCTTTATTCAAAATGTCAGTTTGATACCAACAGTAAGGAAAAGGTCAGGGCTGCTGAGTCATTACCTATTTCCCAGCACTCACCTGAGGTTGGGGCTTGGGTAACCCAGTAACTGGAGCTTTATTTCAGCACAAGGTGAGACATTTCCTGCACTCCCAAGATCCCAGCAGTGCCTGGGGGGTGTCCCTGCTCCCACTGCCCACCCAACCCCCCCAGGGCATGTGGGGGAGGGCAATACCCCCCAATTCACCTCTGGGTACTTGGCATGGCAAAGTCTCTTTTGCCACCTGAAGCTGCTACAGGAAACAAGGAAAATCCCCCAGATCCTGCTGTGACTCTGCATTTGGTGGGAAAATAGAGGAGACCACAACTGGTACATACAGCAAGTGCCAGCAGTATTCCCAACACTTCCTGGTTTTCTCCCACACTTAAAAGCTGGAAAAATCCATCAGTAAAATGCTACTGAAGAAAGTTTACAGCTACAAAGCATCTTCCCTACCTTATGTAGGTTATTGGCAGTAATTTCCACAAGAAAATGTATTTTGTGAAAGCAGCTGAACTGTAAAAGTTCCCCAAAACTAACAGCAATAAATGAAAGCTAAATACAATAATTGTAATTCAATCTAGCACGGGTATAAGCAGAATGGTTATTATTCATGTTTGATTTTTTGTGCTCTGACAGTGGCAGGAGTTGAAGATGCAGGTTAGCAGTGAGCCACACAGGAATGGCAGCAGCTTTTGAGCCCAAACATGCATCATTCTTCATATCCAACACATATATCTGGTAAATTGATTCCATTATCCTCCACCTACATCAGTGAGTCATCAGATTAAATATTAAGAAAATGTTTTTAGTTTACAAATCCCTGTAACCTCTGTGCAAGGCCCTCTGCAGCATCTGCATCTGCTCCACAAGAGGGCAACCAAATTCCACTGTAAAATGGCCAAATAATGCTGTACAAGTGAAAAGTGACCATTCAGGTTAGGAGGGAAAACCCGGAGTATCTCCCCAGCCTGGAGAGGCTGGGAAAAGGCTTTGGGGGGTGAGGGGGCACCCAAGCAAAAGGCACAGTTGTAAAGCTTCCCAAACTGTGCATGGAGAGAAGGACCCCACGGAAGTGCAGCTAATGCCAGGCTGTATCCAGGCACAACTGGGTGCTGGTGATCAGCTGCAGCAGCTGCACTCAGGAGAACCCCCCAACTTTAAATGCCAAGTGCACAGCGATGCAGCTCCACGTGCCTGTCACACACCCGGGCTGTGCTGCAGGTCCTCTCCATCCATTCCCTGCTCATGCCCTGACACATTGCTGCTGCACCATGGTACCTTTGGAGTCTGCACCAACACACACACTCTTGTGTTCCTTTGAACAGTCCTGCAGTGGGTGACATTAGTGAAACTACCCAGACAGATGTCCCCAGGGAACCACAACACGCTGCTCCTATGCACAACAGAGAGGCTGGAAACCAACGCCTTTGATCCAGGAGCACTTGGCTGCAGCAGCACAGCTGATTTGAAGGGCTGATGAATTTGCTGGTACTGTGCAAAATACTGAAGCCCTACAAGCCTCATCAGAGACCACTGTGCCACCACTGGGCAACAACCAGTTCTGTACCTCCCAGGTAAAGCCTGGCAAGAACAGTGGAGCTGCAGGGGTGTGGCTGACAAGTGCCTTTAAAGCACAGAGTTCAAACCCAAACAACAACGAGACGAACAAACCTTCAACACCTGAAAATTTCCCTGGACAGGCTGATTCAATTGGGTGTAACTTGGACAAGAATCTTCTGACAAGCGAACTTAGGTTTCTTGCTTTTTCACACTTCCTCAACAATGTTCCCAAAATTTTAAAAAGTCACATTTTCTGTTAAGTTAAAAAATAACTCTGATCTGTAGGAGTTTTTAAGGTCTCCTTTGGTTAGTTCCAGGGCAGCAAAGTACTTACTGCTCTGGGCTGGGAACCGAAGTCCTCCGTCCCTCCACTCCAATGTTGCTCTTGGGTCTCTTAACAACATGAGGTCTTGGTGGGCGAACCTGTTACACACAGACACCTCATCAAACACTTCAGCTGATCAAAGAACAGACAGAAATCACAAATATGGACAACCACTGTCATCCCACAGGGATCTTCCATTTGGCACAACAATGTTACAAATGAATACAGATACAAAAATGAATCTGAAGTATCAATATAAACTATATGGACCCACAAGAACAGGAAACCCACACATTTTTCATAGCAAATGAAATGCACAGCAATGAAGAGCTGTTCCTCTGACCTGCTTGGTACAGGTGCATTTCTGAGAAAAGATTCCCTAAACGTGAGCTCCCCCTGCACATGGAGGGCACAGAGTCAAGACTTGTGTGTGGCTGGACATTATTGTGGCCAGTGGAGCTCAGCTCTGACACCACCACCCTTCAGGATCCCAGCAACCCAGCTTCTCAGCTGAGGGAGCACTGGAAAATGTTTTAATGTGAAAAACTCAGCTCATTCTGCAGTAAAAAGGTGCTTTCTTTCAGCAGCTGAACACAAACCCTTGCCAGCCATGTTGTCGTTATCACCTCTGATGTTACCTTAATCTTTTGTTGTCTGCAATAAAATCCAAAGCTTTTCTGGGCAAGATGATGTTGCTGTGGAGAATCCAATTTTAAATACATATCCATCATCTCCTGATGGTCAGAAATCAAGCTGAGTTTACTTACATTTATGTCCACAAGCAAACAAGCTTTATTTCAAGGAAAGGAATAAGCACTTGTGACCACTATACAAGCAGTTAGTGCCTGTGCCTGCCTACACTGGTGAGTAATCCCGTGCTGAAGGGATCCCTGTGAGTCAAACGTGGGAATTTGCAGCATCAGGGTCAGGCTGTACAAACCAGCTTCCCGTGCTTTGGTAAGAAAGTACAATTTTACCTGAAATAGTCAGATCTGTTGGCTCAGCTGAATGCTTGTCTCAAAAGAAACCCCCAAATCCTCAAGTAAAGTTGGGAACACAACTCAACTCTGACCTCCCAGAGCCTGTGCTCCCTTAAGAGCCACAACAGAAAGGAATTTTTTTTTAATTACTATTTGCTGGGGGGGATGGAGGGGTTTCCAGGTGCCTTTTTTTTTTTCCCCTCCCCAGTTTTTCTTCCCAGGCACATAAACCTCAAATTTTCCTGCCAGGAAAAAGCTCCCAAACGGTGTTCAGTGCTCCTGCCCTACACACCCGTATGCAGAAGGCAGCAGCAGCATTATTGCATTGAATTTTCATTTCAAAGGAAATGGTGCACAGCAGATATGATAGAGAAATCCAGAGCTGTACTGCCAGTATTTCTTAGGAAAAAGGCCTTATGAAAAGGTCAGATGTTAAGGTCTTGGAGATCAGTCCCCACACAAGGCTGCTCCTCTCTACAATAAAGACGGCTTAAGAATGTGAATTTATGGCAGGAATGGAAGGATTAAGTTTGTGGCAACTTCAACTGAACTTGCAACGTGGTGAAACATGGGGAAAAGAACAACAGAGCTAATTAGAGGAGCTGAGCTGTCAGAGCGCGGCAGAATGGCTCGGTGCCAACAAACAAAAGGAATGGGCTGGCAATCAGCGGGATCGATGAAGAAAACTGCTTCATTAGGGCTGATAACACAGGGAGAGACCGAGCACTCCGGGGGGAGACGGGCACGAGAGACGGGAGAGGAGGGCGAAGGAGAAGGAGGGAAAGCGAGGGAAAGCAGCTGTTTAATTAAACGGGAGCTGGGAGCTGATGTGCAGAGCTGGATGTCACCGTGCTGGGGACACTGTCACCTCCTGGGGGGTGTGCTGGGGAGGAGGGACACGCCAGAGGTGGGGATGGCTCGGGGGCCACCAGCCCAGTGCAGTGCAGGTGACATGCCAAGTGGCATTCAGGGCATCGTTCAGGGGGAAATGCAGGGAAGAGCCAGGAACCGAGTCAATTCCTGGCTGGATTTTGAGCCTCACGTGGCCAAATGGACAAGGTTAAATGCTTATCAAATGCAAAAGTATCAAAGAAATCCAATCATGTGAACACACAGCCAAAAGAACAAAGGTAAACTCCCAGGACAGAAGGACTGAACGTTCTTATTACTGTCCCCATCAACATGATGCATAATTATTATATTTTAACTTTTTCTAATTGAATAAAGTTTCCAAACAGCCACTATTAATCCAAACAGGTCTCCATTAATTATAAGCAACAACCCTCTCTCTTTCATAATACCACCACAGCTCATTTCCAAACCAGCAGAATGCAAAGAACATCTCTGTTCTGCTTCCTTAACCTTTCTTTGGTCTGTGTTTTTGGCTTTATTATTAGCAGTGACTCATATTGCCAGCACTAGATTCCTCCCCACAGCAGTAAGTGTTTCTCAGGAATTCTGGTAATTTGTGGCCCTGGTTGGAAGAGCAGAGGGGCCTGGTCTCCTCCTCCAGTGCTTGTGTACCAGGCCAGCAGAAATGACTTGCTGATACCCACTTCTGTAATAGCTGCCAAGACTGAGAGAGGGGAAAAGCAGCTGCACAAAGTATTATTTACACACACAGAAATGTGTTTCAACTATTAAAAGCCAAATAACAGTTCTGAATAACAACAAATTTATGTATATTTGGTACAAGCATATTTTTGGGAGTGATTATAATCATTTACATTTATCCTGAATTTCCTCTTGATGAATGAAGCCTTTCTGTTCCACTTATTGACACAGCCAAATGAATGCAACAGGAGCTTTCATTATTACATTTCCAACCTTTTATCAATCACATTGGGAGCAAAGACAGTTGAACCAAACACATTACAGTGAGGACTATTAATGCACTACAGCTGGGAGATTAAACAGTCTTAACATGTAATAAATACAATAAATGTATAAATGTAATAAATCCGTGTAAGAAATGACTCCATTTGAACAATACTGTTGAGCAGCTTTGGTGCAGAGGAGTCACAACTTGCCCCCTACACCTGCCAAACATGGCACACCAGGGCACTGAAGCTCCAGGAGCCCACGGGACAGGGAAGTCTGATCCTGGTGTGACATGTCTGGGAAGGTCTCCCATGCCAATCACATTTAAAAGAACACATATAAGCAAAGTCATTGCTACTTTTTAAACACAGAAAACCGAAATCTTCAAAGCAAAGAATCCATAAAAATGCCTCTGTTAAGCTGAACACCCAGAGTTAAAAAGAGGGAGAAGAAACACATGCTATTGAAATGTAACACAGGAACATGCACCAGAGATCAAGTTAAAACACACACCCAAGTGCACTTGTTAACCAGTTACCTGCTCATCCAAAACACATTTCAACAAGTTTTAGCAAGATTAGATTTGAAAACTTGCATCTCTCTCTTTCTTATGTACATATGTGTATGTATAAGGAAGCAAGAAGTAAGATGATTTTGGGGGAACTATATTCATAAAGCTGAAGTCCTAAATATACACAAGTATCTTCTAAGGCTGTTGCAAAAAACCAACACCCCTCCTAAACTGATAGCTCTTGCCTGTACTCCTGAAAAACAAAGATCTGGTGCAGATCCAGCAGAGCCTCCAGTTTTAAAGCCAACTGGCACAGTTCATAGATAACAACTGTCCCACAGCGAGTGTTTTGGGGGAAAAACTGCTAAGATAAAGTATCTCTGCCTAATGCAGTACAGGTACTGCACTGCCAGTAATGTCTGTGCAGTCCTTCCAAGGAGCAGTCCCTTCCTCTGGCCAACCTGCTATGCCCACACTTTACTCTGTGCAATGACCCCGTGTGTGTTTGTCACCCATAATGTGGCACCAGTGTTCTACTGCCCACATACAGACCTCGCTTTCTTCAAGTGTATTCACACATCTGTCCCACAGACAAGAATTCACCATCCCAAATTAAAGTGTAACTTGGAGAGAATAAATATTTTCTCTTCAGACTTCTGCTTCCTTTCATATTTGAGTTCAGTGCAAGTCTTCAAAAGCTCACTGGCTAAAAACTTCTGCCAGCCCAGCAGGGCTTTTTGGGTAAGAGATCACGGCAAAGGTCAAACCAGAGGTGGGCAGAGCAGCAGCAGTTACCTGCAGAGCTGCCCCAGAGCTGCAGACTCGTCAGAGAGAAGCAGAACCACGGCGGGTCCCCGGGCTGTGCCGCAGCAGGGACAGGAGCTCAGGAGCACAGCTCACACACGGCCTTTGTGCAAAGGGTCACAGTCCAAAGTCCCCAGGTTTAGTAATGCTGGAGGAGTGTAACTCAGGCAGTGTTAAGCTGTGGCAGTGACACAAACCCCCAGCTACTCACGGGCCTGGATGAACGCTGGATCTTTGGGGGCGGCGGCCGAGGCGGACGGAGTCCGTGCTGCTGCAGCAAAGTGGAAACTAAATTAAACCTGCATGGAAACACTCAGACTTCCTGGCAAAAGCAGTGTGAGCAGGTGACAGCACGTGATTTACCTTCATACTCACCTCACAAAATGCCATTTTTCTTATTCTGTTTTTGCAAACAAATCTCGTGACCTATGATGTGCCACAAGAGGACAGGTAGCTGTGCCTGCTGCTGACGTGGGCTGGACACAGCTCCTGTCACTCCAAAGGCAGCAGGAGCAGCACTCCAGATCACTCAGCCAAAATTTACTGAGACAACAGAGGTGCTCAAGGTGGATCCTTGGACCTCCAGACTATGTTTATGCAAATGGAGAGCAGGATACTCAAGAACACTTTCACTAAGATCTCCAGAGAGATTTTAATGCTTGTGAAAAGTTATGGGAAGGCCCCAAAGCAGACATTTAAGGGCACGGGAAAACCCCCAGGTCACGTTCCATACTCTCAGGGGTGGGCACATGTTCAGACCCTGCCCTGGATGGAGGTTTGAATGCACTGCCTGGAGCCCATTGTAGAGACATGTAAAGCCCCATCACCACCAGTTCTATGAGGACAGACCAGGGCACTAAGATGCTTATTTTGGTCTCCCATTTTTTAAACCAGCTCCTTGCTTTGTAACACCACTGGAGCCATTCCAATCCAGTTGCTTTGAGGTATGGGCTGTTAGACAAGGAATCCACAGACAATTAACCTGATTCTAAATAAACCCAAGAGGCCACGTCCTTTCTGTGGCAGTGCCAGGTATCAGCACCTGGAGAGAGAAGCAGAGCCCAGGTGAGCAGTGGGGTGCCAAAGGCAGGAAGGGCCCTTCTTGGAGCAGGACAGACAGAGAGAGGATCAATACAGGAGCTACACTCACTGCCAGGACACCTACAAGTGAACTGCTCTGACCCACCCATGCACTCGCTGCAGGAAAAGGATTCATTATCTGCCACATCACAACGGCAACAAAATCAAGTTTTAAATATTTGGAGTATCTGAAAACAACACTTTGTGGTCCAAGGGTCACCAATATGGTGTCCTTTCCAGGCAGATTACCAGTGGGAACTGAAGAATATCCACACACAAGTCAGAGGGTGCACACCAGAGTAAGAGCATTAGATATCCCACTACAGCATGGAGGAGTTTAACAGGATTCATTACCATCTCACTGCACACTCCCTGCCTGTAGCCAAACCACACACAGCACTGATAAATCACTCCTAATAGACCAACAATTACCAATCAGGCCTTAAAACATCATGATGATGGCCTAGAGCTATTTGTGCAAGTATCACTTTAGTTCTATGTAAGTGACAATAAATATACTGCAAATACTCGGTATTTTTATATTACAATCAACTACTCCTTTGCAGGAGACAATACTTTCATATACTTATCCTGTCATTGGATTATTTTTTCCAGCTGAGATTTAGATATCACATATGATTAAGCTTTCATCTCTGATCAAAACATAATTCTATGTGTTTCCACAATAAAGACACATACAAATGCTGCTCTGGGAAAAGATTAAAGGTGTAGAAACTTTTGTGTCTCTTGGACTTCTAAACAAGCATCGTGTTAACTCTCAGAACTGTGACCTCAAGTGCTTTTAACAACACAGGTAAATCCAACACTGGGATTCAAATTTATCTCGCCCACTGAAGTGCTGAGGTCTCAGATGTATTGCACCACTTGCTGCATTTCTGAGCCCTGAAGAGATCTGAATGGGAGGGTAAGACAAGACTGCACATTCCCAGCAGCAGGAATTTGGACAAGGAAATGGCAGAGCTTAAATGAGGGCTGGGGAGCACAGGCAGGACCAGGCACAGGCAGGGGAAGGACACCCACAGGGGTTCCTTCAATTTGAACGTTGGTGTTACTGTCCATCACCACAATGGCATAAGCAAGGATGTTGCAACTCTGTGCAGACCATATTTACTGGAAAAGCCATTGATTTGAAGTTAATTTGTTAATGCAGCAAAACACAATGTTTCTGAAAGGTCAGCAGGTGAAGCTGTGTTGGAATATCAACTTAATTACCTGGGCTGTAAGGAGGAATGGGCACGAACCAGCACGTGGCTACAGTGCTAAAAGCTGCTAAATTGCTGGTCTAGGTATGGTCCTAAATGTGTGTACTATCAGTTTTTCTGTGAAGAGGAGAAATGTCTAAATTAGCACTTTCTCACCAGTAGCTGTTTACCAGCACACCTTTTTCCTCTGGATATTTGCTTAATTGTCTTATTCTAAATACTTCTGAAACAACAGGACAGAAAATTTGCAGAAAGCCAATTTTATGACTGCAGATCTGGCACTGGCTTACTAATTATCAGACAAGTGACTTAAGCTACGAAATGCTGGAAGAAGGAAAATCTTACATTCACTTTTACACTATCAAAATACTATTTAAAAATTATAGATTCCACATCTCATAAAGTAGCTATTATATACCCAAGGAACCTTCACAATACAGCTATTTAGGGTTTTTTATACTAAAGAAAACATTACAAAAAGATCATTTTTGGGCTGCAAGGTAGTAGCTCGTGAGCAGAATACGACTCAAACTAATTGTGGATGTCTTTTGAGATTCTTTTAAAGTGGTATTTAAAACAGAGCCTTTGTGAGTAAATTAGAGGTGCTGGTTCATGTGCAGCAACAAGTGTAACCAGAACAAAATGCATAAAGGAAACACAACCAGATTAAAACTGGTTTGTCAGAATGTACAGAAAGAAGTGTTACTCAACTAGCAGTGAGAGGTGTTTCCTATAATTTCCAAAGCAAAGCTTTTCTCATGAATATCTCACTTCCTTCAGAAATTGAGGACTGGTTTAAGAGCTCTCAGTATGTTTTAAAGCCAATCAGACATGGCAGACAAATGCTCTGTCCTGACTGTGCCCAGGCTCACACACATCAGGCTGTGAGGGTCTGCAGTGCTGGACCTCAACTGAACACTCCATGAAAAAACAAAAAGGGAGAAAATAACCACACTGAAAAATGTCTGGTACCTAAGAAGATTCAGTACAGAAAGCAGATGGAATCTACGAGGCAGCTGTTTTATTATCCACCCAGATCCCTGCACAGCACACTCTGCTTTTTACATACTCCCATATGTACAGCTCACAAACTGGGATGACAGGAACAGTGTATGCTTTACAGCATATATTTTTAATTTACACTCTGAAATACTTCAACAGAAATCTGCTGGGTCCTGTGATAAAAATAATCTCCATGTTTTAAGGGATGCCTCACTCTTCAAGGCACATTTGTAGATTGGGAAGGTAGAACGAGACTGGCAAAAATGTAGCAATGCC
Source organism: Calyptomena viridis (assembly GCA_013390005.1). Classification (NCBI taxonomy): domain Eukaryota; kingdom Metazoa; phylum Chordata; class Aves; order Passeriformes; family Eurylaimidae; genus Calyptomena; species Calyptomena viridis. The sequence continues at coordinate 559,118 of WEIV01017115.1, forward strand.
TAAAGCCAAAATCCTAAAACCACAGGTGTACTACTGTGGATTATTATTGTTGATAACTGGTGCTACTCCAAAAACACGTGGCTCAAATAATAAAATCCTGGCCTGTAGAACTGAACAGTATTTTATTTCTTTTGTCTGCAATTACAGGAAAAAAGGGAAGAGTTTTGAGAATTAGATGGATATATATTTTTCTATGTGTGTTGAGGAGACTTGAACAGGCCATGCCCAAAGCAGCATGTGCTGTTCTGTGATGTACACAGGAGGAATATTATGTGGGATTGGTTAACTTGAAATGATGTCTGTGGTTTAAAGACCTGTCAAGACTTCTGATCCCTCCCAGCTTCAGTGACAGGAAAGTTCCCGTCCCACGCAAACAAGCAGCACAACCCACAAAAGATGGTATCAATAAAATCTGGGACTGTGACCACTTAGCCCTCCTCTCTCACTTTCTGTCTGTGCAGCTGAAAATCAACCCTGACCTCCTCCCACCTATACACACATTCAGCTCTTTTAAAAAAAATGTAGAATACCCCCTTAACCATTACATTGATACTATTTGACACTCTGCAGTTTGAGGACTCCTGACATTTTCCAAAGGAGATGCCTGTCAACAGCCTCTTATTCACCTGGCACAGAGCCCAGGTGCTGCAGACCAGCCTGGGAGCCACTGTACCCTGAGCTATTTGCAGTAGGTATCTCTTCCCACAGGAAACAGATGCCTACAGAACAGCAAGTGTTGAATTCAATGGTTCAAAGAGGCCTCACACATGTTGTTTCCATTTTGTTCCTGTGTCCTGAGGCCTCAGATGCCCACGAGAGCTGCTGCAGACAGGCCAGTGCACAGGCCAGGGTTGTGCTCTGGCTCTGCCATCCCTGCTCCTCCTGGGCCTTCCTTTGGCAATTTGCTCCAGCACTCGCTGCTCTTTGGGCAAGAGATCCATTGCAGTGCTTCACTGCCTTAAACACACACCAGTTCTTTGTTCTGAGGAGGTGTCACAGAAAATCCAAAGACACTTCTACACAGAGAATGGACTTAGAGTCAATTTGTTTGAGCCACTTGCTGAAACACAGAACGCTGCAGCCCATTTTACTGCTCTATGTCCCCTCAGGCAACCATTGGTGACTGAGCATAATTTCTTGTTATTTCTTTGATATTTTGGCACCACTTTGCACTTCATCTTTTGCACCAGATTTTTTTTGGACCCTCAGTAAGAACTGAATCCTGCATTGACAATATCCATGCCTCAGTCCTGGATTGGTAACTCAGTGAACACACAGGTATATGCTAAGTCAAGAAAAAACACATTCTGTGGACTCTCCATGGCACAACCCTCATTTGTTCAGAAAGAGAATAAATACTGGATGTGACATCACTGCATGATGAAAGGACCATGAAGGAAAACTCTCCCAACTCATTGAACCAGGCCCTTTCTGGATTATAGCAAACCAGCAAGGAGGGCTTTTACAGAACTATTCACAGAGATGGAACAGGGAAGGGTTTGAGAGAGAATCTCACTGAGATGATGCTTGTTTTTCCAAAGGCCTGCTATCAAAATGAGGTTCATTTTGCCGTGGCTTATTTTCATTCTGTCTATTTCTCAACATACATGGATGGAAAGACATGTTGCAAAAAATCCCAGACCCAAGGAATGTATTTATCTCTGTGTGTTAAAGCCTATCCATCTACTATCTCAGCAGAGTTTAAAATCACAGCTAATAGGTTAACAACTGTTTTTCTTCTGCTTCAGATGAAGAATATCAGAAAGCTGGGGGAATATTCAGCTTCCCAATTTGTACTGACTGCTCAGTGCTACCTGCAATGTCTGTTTGACAGGACTGACATTTTGTAGCGCAGTGAGATGGGAGAACGTGTGACATTTTTATTCCTGGTGGCGTACGCCCTTGTAATGATCAGCCCTGGTCGATGTGCTCACTGCAGCAGCCCCGAGCCCTGGAGAACAAACACGAGCCCGAGGTGCCAGCACTTGGGCTGCCTTATTAAACACCACCAGGATTCTAACGAAGAGCAACTGCTGGAAAATCTCACTGTCAAATCCTCAAGGACATTGTCAACATGCAACTAACTACATATATTTTTCATTTAAAATACTGGAAAATCCAGCAATGCAATATGAAATATAAAGAAAAAAGCCATGCTGTTCTGTGTGTGTTTTCTTTTTTAACTGGTCATTTTGTCAGCCTTACACTGGCTTTCTGTGGGCCTGATCCTGGAATTCAAATCAAAGGGATTAGGCAACCCACGATTTAAAATGTTGAAAAACGCACATATCCCTTATTATCTCCTAACAGCTATTCCCCTCTAGCAAGCAGAATACTTGCACAGAAAATAAAAAGAAATAAAAAAGAGATGGTCTCTCATTTAAGGAGTTGTATAAATAGCAATGACTCTCTGCTTGGCTCAGCTTCATCATTCACCGAGGCTGCGTAACTGGGGGACCCTCCTGCACCCCCCTCAGAAGGCCATGGCTCCTCTGCCTGCAGCACAACTCACAGCTCTTTATTTGGTGTTCACCAGCCCAGCTCTGAAGGACAAAGCCAAAAGCTGCCTGGCCAAACGAGCAGTCACAGTGGGGTCAGCAGTTAGAAGATTCATATGTTTCACATACTCTCTCCCCTTGATCTTCTGGTTTAATCCAGTGGCCCAGAGGTCAATTCAGACAGTTTTGGCCTTACTGCATGTATCAACTTCATAAGTAGTACACAAGAAGCTTCTGGATGCTGATCTACATTGATAGAAAAGCAAGTCATCCATAAGACGCTCGGAGCTTTCCTCTAGTTGTCAGTCGAGGTGATTTGGTTAGCCTTGCATGTACTGATGTATTTATTTTATATGTATGTATTATTTATAAAGCACAACTCTCCTTCCACATGCCAGCAGTGACGGACCAAGATCCTGTCTACAAGATATTTATGGGTTCCTCAACATAACAGGACTAACAAGGAAACTCTGCAGACATGTTACAGCTGCTATCCCCTGTCACAGAGCCCTGGGAGGTGGGATCCACCAGTGTCCCCTTCACACATCCACTGTTATGGCACCTGACACAATGTACCCAGGGCAGCACATTTATTCTGAACATCCCTGTTTAGGGAGTGCTTGAAATACCAAGAGAATTGGAAAAGCCATAGCCTGGAAGGTGTTTTTCTGTGGATGAACACACCTGCTGGATGCAGGGCTGGGGTCACACAACCTCCCTGCAAAGCATCACTTCCTACACAGCCCTGGGCCCACATGGAGTCCACTGGTGCAGAAACTCAGCTGTGGGGGTGCTCACAGAACGTCCTGGGGAGTGGGAGCAGGACAGGCAGTAACCCCTGGGCAGGCTCTGAAGGTGCTGCACATCTCCCTGAGAGGAGTGCCAGGGCTCCCCTGTCACATTTACAGGCATGACCAGTGCAGGCCTTTCAGTTCACTAACTCCCACCCCATGGATTGCCACTTCTGCAAACCTTGCTCACCACACAAAGCAGGATTTATCAAATGCATTATTGTCTTCTCCATTGACAACAGTTTTACTCCCCTGACTAAGAACACTGTCTCCCAAGAACCTGATGGGACATTTGAGTGGTCTCAAGAAGACATTAGATGGACAAATATTTCTTGACCAAGACATTTATTTGCCTTTTTGCAAGGTGACTTTAATGGGAAACAGTGAATTCCTTCCTGAAAGGAACAGTCAAAGGAGTGAGAAGAAATGAGGATGGAAGATACGCTTTCTTTAGACAAAATAATTTTAAGGAACTAGACCTGTATTTTGCTAAATCCACAAAGAATCAAATGGAGAGAGGAAACCCCATGTGGCTCCACAGAAAGGAGCAGGGAGCCCACACTGCCCATCCATGGGGAAGAGTGGGAGAGAGGCTCATTTTCCTAACGAAGGCCCCGCTATTGTCTGGGCAGCGCAGTGGCCAGAAGAGGAGGCTGGTTCTGCAGCCACACCACAGAGCTGCACGGCTGGTAGCAAATGAACTTGTTTTCCCCTTTCCCCTTTGGTTTCTACCTCAGTGCCACACAATGCCCGCTGGGATCCAGCGGGAATCTGCTATTGTTCTGATGCACCTGGGTGTGAAGGGAGTCACAGGGTCTGGCAAAGGAGCCTCCCTCCCTTCCCTGCTTCATCCCTTTTACCCTGGAGATAATCCTCCTCTGCTGCCTCTGGCCTCAGCCATCCAGTGCTGCATTCCTGGAATGTAGCTGGCTGGTGTTCTCCCATCTTCCCCCTGACCTCGTAATGCCCTTTAATCTCCTGGAAGAAGAGCCCTGCCCTACAAAGCAGAGTGGTTTGTTCTGTGTGTCCAAGTGCAGATTGGGAACTGAGAAAGTGAACAGTTCATTTAGGCAAAAGGGATCAAACCAGCAAATGAGGAGGCAACTTCCACGGTACGGCCCGCAAAAGTTTAACAGCAATAAAAATCAGACAGGAAGTGAAGCAGGAGAAGCCTTTCCACAGTCAGATAAGCTGCTTTAGTACCCCAGAGCATTTTCCTTTTGTTTCACAGTTATTTACATTAGCCCCCAGAGCACCGATTCTCTGTAGTTTGCATCAAGGGTGGAATGCGACTGAATCTCTTCACTAAAGACATACTTGGAAGTCTTTTGTATGTTCTTAAGCTTTACCTTTTCGTACACAAATGGAATAAAAATATCCTATTTGCTGGTAAATAAAAACAAGCCACAGAAACATAAACACAGCTAAGCTGACAAAAGACATTCTAATTATAACAGACACAATTAGAGAGCTGCACAGAACTGCCAGGATCACTTGCTTCTAATGAAATGATTCCCTCTCTCAGCAAGTGATATTTCTGGCAGCTTATCATTTGCTGGTTTACTTTTACTAGATCAGTCGTGCTACTGACTGTGGAAAAGCTCCAGAGGGAGAATGTTGCTAAGTGTAGGTTTGTTTTTAAAGCCCCTGGGCTCTCCCTGTGTGCCACACCGGTGGGAAGACTGGGCACAGGTAATGATCCTGTGTGAACACTGTGGGTCCTGCCAAAGTAGCCCCAACAGCAGCTTGTTGGACAAGGAACGTGTTCAAAACAGTCCCCGTGATGCTGTGCAGTGTTTATTCTCCAAACAGCTCAAAGATAGCACAGACACATATGTGCATTCTGCCTAAAAAGGGGAGTGTAGGCACGGAAACAAGGCACACATCACCTGTATCAGTGGCCCCCTCGGGTCCGTGGTTACTGGGCTCCCAGTGCCTGCCCTGCCTGGCACACTGGGAAGGATCCCAAGGACACCTCTGTCAGTCCAATATGCAGCATGTGTTCTGACACTTTGAGTACATTTTGGTCATGTTTTAAGAAAAAAAAAAAAAGGCAAGCAATAGGAAGACACTCATAGGATCACTAAGGTTAGAAAAGACCTTTAAGAGCATCAAGTCCAACCATCAACCCAGCACCAAAAGGGATGTTCACTGTAGCATTAGATCTTCCATAATAATTAATCTTATGTCTCCCCCAGAGAGCACTACTCAGGACTACAAACTGCTCATTTGAATCCCGCCCTTGGCTTGAAAACTGTCCCCTCTTCTCCCCACTCATTAAACCTTGAGTTGTCTGTACTGCTCCTGCTACTTGTTGAGTAAGACTGGATTGTCCTGGAGTCCACAGGGATAATTTCTGTATTTGGCTGATCCAAGGGTCAATATAAAAGGTACACCCTGGGTAAACCAAAAGCTATTTGAAGTCACACGGAGGAAAAGCTGTGGCCCCACCCTCTCACACTGGTCTCCTGGTGTCTTAAATCTTGGTTTAAATCTATATTGCACTGCCCCAGGCCATCTGGCTAAAGTCCTTCTTTTCAATGTCAAGGAGAAATTTCCCACAATGTCTCAGTATTACAGAAAGCACCACTAAAACAATTCCACAATAAACAAAGCTTTCCAATGATGTCTGATCACCACTCACCAAGATGAGCCACGAACCTAAGGAATCTCACCCAGATGGTTACTGCTAAATTTTGGTGCACCACCAGCTGAGGTGCTGGGTTTTCAAAGGCATTTCATGATATTTTACTGATTTTTTTTTTTGTAGCCTAACAGCTGCAGATACACAACTGTGTTTGGAAAAGCTAGAAACCACCTCACTATAGGGTGAGAGATAATGAGTTAAAATTAAAGGTTGCTGCTGGCTCTCTAGCCCATCCCCCTTTAGCTAATCTGTCATGTAATGAAGAGAAGCCCCCAGCACAGGACAGCTCGCTGCCGGCTCACTTACAGCGAGCTGATTAAGAATGTTCAACCAACAGCAGACTGCAGACCTTTCCAAGGAAAATAAATAGAGTGTATGCAAATGTGTTTGTCACTTTGACAGCACGTCTCAATTAAAGCCCCGCGCGGCGGCTGCGAGCGCTGCTGCAGAGCCCGGCCGGCTGCGGGCGCTGGGCCTGACCCTCATCCGCTGCAGGCACGGAGAACTGTCCCTGCTACACCCTCAGCCGGCGTTAAAAACTGTCCCTGCAACACCCTCAGCCAGCGTTAAAAACTGTCCCTGCAACACCCTCAGCCAGCACGGAGAGCTGTCCCTGCTACACCCTCAGCCGGCGTTAAAAACGGTCCCTGCCACCCCCCCAGCCAGCGTTAAAACCGGTCCCTGCAACACCCTCAGCCAGCGTTAAAGACTGTCCCTGCAACACCCTCAGCCAGCGTTAAAGACTGTCCCTGCAACACCCTCAGCCAGCGTTAAAAACTGTCCCTGCAACACCCCCAGCCAGCACTAAATGTGCCCGTCACACCCCCACCCAGCACTAAATGTGCCCCTGTCACACCTCATCCAGCACTAAATGTGCCCGTGCCACCCCGGGGCAGGCAGTGCCAGTGCCCCACCACACAGTGCTGTGCACACAGAGAGCCAGTGACAATGAGAAAAAAATCCTCTTTCATCCTCTCCAGTTTATAAGAGCTGTGAATGCACAACCAGCCCTTATTTTAGAGTTCTTGCAGGTTTTTAATTGTTCCCACCTTCCGTATTCCAGACAGAGTTAAAAGTGACACTAAAATCCCTGCCTTTAATCACGAGTTAGAAACCATCTCCCATTTAAACAGTAAATGTTGCTGCTTTTTTTCCTCCCAAAGCCTTAATCTATATTTCATAAACCCGAACATCTTTTCCTTTTGAATGAAGGTAGGATTGCATTTCCGTTTGGCCCTGGGCTCTCAGGAAAAGCAGAGCTGTGCCAGGACAAAGGCTGGGAGAGGAGAGCCCCACAACTGCTAAGTCACATCAGTTTGGGAGGCCAACATCTGTAATGCAATGGCAGCATTGTGCATTTAGCCAGTGAGCCTCTCACCACAGCCAGGGCTCAGGAAAGCTCAAGTGTGTTTCTTTTGACACAGAGAAAGTGATCATTAAAAAATTTGAAAGTGACTGTTAAAAAACCTCATGAATTTAAATTTGCACTTCTCACTCAAATATATATTTCATTAATCTACCAAAATGTTTGAACCATCTATCCTTCATAAAAATCTAAAAGAAAACCTGAAAATAAATTGCAATACTATGTGACTTCTGGCTGCTTCAAATGAAATGTAACATGTCCCTGCTGGAGCTAGGTGGCTGCATTCCTCCAGTAGCCCCAATTCCTCTCAACTGTATTGGCACAGAAAGTAAGGGGAAAATAAATCACTACTGCAAATACTTAATTGGAAGAGAATCTGCCTTGAAAAAAGTCTTCAAGAACTTACATTGAGGACAGTGGGTCTGAAAGAAATAAATCTAATTCTAAAGTGATACAGACAACACTGCTCTGAGCACTGATCATCTCTCGTGTAGCCCTGTCTAATACCCCAACAGTCAGTGCACTTACTGGTTTCTATTCATAGACACTTCTCAAAAAATCTGGTTTGCTTCACATTTTATAATGTTTTACAATTGCTTTAAAATTACACTTTGCTTCCTTAGATGAAATCAGATATTTCCTCCTGTTTTCTGATCAGAACATTGTAAAGAATAGATACAGTGAAAGAAAAGAGAACTGTGAACACAAATCATGTTATTTTTTGACTCAGGCTACACTTAATAGGGGAACACTGGCAAACTGATAATAAATACTGTATGTTTTTCCATGAAAATCACAGCAACTACAACATTTTCTAAATAACTAGCTCTTAAAAACCCCAGACAAATTCACTGTTTTGGAGATATATCAAAAGAAACATTACACAAGTAACTAATGTGAACAGCTCAGCTGTCAATACTGAATACAGAGTATACTAACAAGCTATTAATTGATTTTTCCATCTTAGTTCATCGCATTTAATTTTCAGAGAATGTTCAAATGCTTTAATAGTTGGATGTTCCATATTGACACTAATGATCTGGCAAGATAACAGAGGACATTTTAAATTCTACACCCTCAGTTCTGAGGGCTGTAGCACTTTGCATGCTAAAAGAGCTGAAAATTGTTTATAAAATTGCTATAATAATTATGCTTCACCCCCAAACCACTTAGAATATATTTTCTCCAAAATTATCGGATGAACAAAAGGAAACAGTAAACCCCAGAAAAATCAGGTTTTGGACTCCCATTTAAACAGATACAGCAGAAATAAAGCTCTTACAATTAGGTGAGTAGAAATAATGAAACAATTGGCATATTCATTGCTGTGATTCTTCGCTGACCTGGTTTTGCTGAGTCACACGATTTAAAGAAACCTAACCTAACCTACCTGACCAAAATGGACTGTGATGGGTCTCCTGTCCTCCCTTCCTTTGGGGTCCTTCTTCTCCCCCAGAGGTGACGGTGCCGTCCTTGGCAGGGGCTCCTCCGGCGCTGCCGAACACCCGTTCTCAGCAATGTCCTGTGTGGTAGGAAAAGGTGAATAGCACGGCCTGGGACACTCTTGAGTAAGGGCAAGGTGCACAGAGGAGACACTAGAGGATAACGCTGACTAACAATTTGGATGTTAGGGGAAAAAAACACCAAAGTACAGAAAAGAAAACAGCATTAGAATAAAACATGTCATTGCAGTTCGTCCATCAGAGCTTGTACACAACCCCTCTCTCCTCCCAAAACCAATGGTGCCAACAGGGACATTCCAGAAAATGTCTGACTTAAACACGCAAAAGCCAGGAAATGCATGTGGAGGAAACAAACATAGCTCAGATTTTCTGTTTTAGAAATTAATTCAACAGAAGCCAGGGAACAGGGTATTCTGCTTTTTGTAAACCTAAATGGACACAGTAATTCCATTTACGTACAGCACGGAATTATCCATAGCAGAACAATTACTTGTGCAAGTGGCAAGGAGAGATGGAACTCAGAGCTTAGCTTGCATTTCATCTTTGAGCCTGTGTGGACTGAATGTGCCTCCAGGAGAGTGTACAGCACCAACTGCTGCCTCCCAGGACACTTTTGTTTGCTCTGACATTAGTCCTCTTCTCCAGAAGTGAAGTGACCCACCAGCCCGGGTTAGAGGAGTCGGCAATGCGGGCGCGGGGTACGGAACACGGGGTTTGAACAAGACAAAGGCCTGCACACACCAGGAATCAGACGAGGAGCAAAGAGTTTGAAAGTGAGTTGAGAAACAGTCTGTAACGCAGTGGGCCCCAAACCTTTACATCTCTGCAACAATGCCAAGGAAATAATGCCGGGTAAATCCCTGGAGCAGCGGCACAGGCTGCAGCTCGGCAAGGCCGACCCAAGGCTGGTGCTCACCCCGGCAGCCTTTGAAGGCCTGACCTCCGGCCCGGCCCCGCGAGCCCCGGCGCGCTCAGGTACAATAATGAGCCGTGTCGGCTGATGGCCAATTAGAAAGGGTTCCTTTGGACACACACTGACCTCATGTGTTCAGGTCAAATGAAACAAAAAGCTCGATGGACTTTGTAAGGGCCTTTGTCTGCTCCACAGAGAAGCTGAGACCCTTCTTTAGATCCAGCTGGTGGAGCAGTGGTTCCCCAATATTGGCATAAGGATCGTGGGGAATTAACAACTTGCTAAGGTCAAACTAGAGAGAAAAACTTTTTCCTCCCCCCGTCCTCTGGCTGCACAATGGCACCTTGTCTTTAAGAAGTACAGTAAAGTCCACGGAATTAGTAACAAAGAGACCCAAACCAATGTAATGACAAGAAACTTAAGCTTCTGTCAAACTCCTACTCCAGCTCCAAACTGCAACAGGCCACCAAGGGATGTGCTCAGCCCTGGAACCACATAACCTGTGGCAGCAACACAGCCTGGAATGACAGGAAATAGAGCCTGGATTTACATGTTTCTCTGCAGGTGTAACCACACCCCATGTGCCTGCACATCCAACAGCCCCTGAGCTGCACCGAGCAGGGGATGTTCCACCTGCAGCTGTGGCTCCAGCCAAGGCAATGGACAGCTGGGAGTCAATGGAAAGCCAAGCACCTCCAATCCAGGCAAACTTCCAAAAATATGGAAAAACGACACAAAAGTTTGGACATGAGGGGGATGGGAGGAGGCAAAGCCATTAAGCAAAATCCCCTCAGATGTGTAACGATCACTGCAAATCCTTGAGCTTTTACTGCTATAGATTGGCTGTACTTCTCTGATGATATAACTGCATATAAAAGATAACATGTTCCTAAATCCTATTTCCACTGTGTTTGGTGTACAGACTTCCAGAGAAACCAACATGTATTTTTAAAAAAATCCCTTAATAAAATACCAGAATTAAGTGATTTGATTCCTCTCTATTTTTCCAACATCCCCAAAAGGCAAACAAATCACCAACACAGCTTCAGTCATCAAAGCAAAATCTGCTTCACAGAAGTTTGTTCTCTGCCTTCAACAAAAACACATTTGATTTAAATATGAGTGAAACCTGACTTTAAATGCCCAAAATAAGGGCTCCAAGTAGCATAAAATTATTAGATGTCAAAGCATCTGGCAATTCTATAATTGGAAAGTAAACAGCAGTCCTTTGGAGGAGCCTGTGCCATCCCTTCAGCCCACTGGCAGACCTGGATTTGGTACCTTACTGGTAGAAGCCCATGAGAAATTCCTGAAGTAGTTTAAGTCTTTTATGTTATTCAGGATAACAACCAAAACCAAAACCATGAAACCTATCCTTAGTAAAAACTGGGGAAAAATGGAAGGTGGTAAGTCACTCATTACTGGAATAAATTCTCCAGAAATGCAAAAATCTAGCAATGTTTCAGTGACTTTTAATGAAAAGAAGGTGTAATTTAAGGGTATTATTAAAAACAAAACCATCTTTTGTCCCAGGAAAAAAGATACTTTATAGATTAGCAGAAAAAGGAATGACTGATCTATCACAGTCCAGACTGATCTCCAGGACACCTCCATAAACAGTGCTTCCCTCAACAAACTGGCTGCTCAGGTGAGATCTTTCCTACCTATTTATTTTAAAGGAGGAATTTCAGAGAAGAGTTATTCTGTTTAAATATGCATTAGTAATTTTTCCAGGGGCCCTTTGTAATGGGCCAAAACCACTGGGTATAGAGGAGTAAACCCCATTCTGAATGTGGGGAAGCATTGTGCAGGTTGTTTTATAAAGCTCTAAATGAGTTGTTTCTACAATACCAGACATTAACTAGAGCCACACAGGGCTCTAGTAACTAAAATAATGTTGAATACATTAATGCCAAGTGCCCAACCATTTATATAAATTGTCTTAGCCAGAGCTCTCAGTAAGTTCCATTCTCCTGGCTGAAAGTTGAGGATGGTACCATTCATATTCCTCCTTCTTCCTAATTCTGTGTAGTTAAGCTTCAAATGAGCCACTAACGGAGGGACTTGACCACCATGGTCCATTTGTGAGATGGAAAAAGGCAGCCTTTGCCCAAAAAAAAAAAAAAGGGAAAAGAAAAAGAAAAAATGAAAAAAGAACTGTATCAGATATAAAATAAAGCTACCAGGCTGTATCTATTAACAATTATTTGCTCTCACTCACAAGAATCCTCTGAAAACTATTTCTGTTGCTTTGAAATACTGCACCACAAATGAACAAGGGATGGAAATGGAGCCCCATTCAATCTCCACTATCATATTAAAGAAGGACCTTACACACACCACAGTGACCTCTCAACAGGTCAATCCTGCATTTCTCATTTGCAATTCAAACCCAACACTGGAGCAGACCAAGGGCAAAATGGGCTCTTGATTATATTTAAGAGGTCACCATTGCTATGCAGAGTTGGAGGAAGCAGACCTCCAGCTTTATTGCATTTTTAAATTCGATCTTGTACAGAAGCTGCTCAGATTTGGCAGTGAAAACTGGAAAAGGGATGTTTATATGTGACTTTTTCTTACCAGGGGCCTGCATACTTTCTGTATTAATAATGGAAAATAGTATGTTAAAATGCAGTGGATAGTAAGTTCAGTTTAAAAATAACCTTAGGTTACCCTTAGAAGATGGAAGACTAGCATCCCAAATTTGGCAAAAATGAAGTATTTAATGATGCCAGAATGTCAAACAGTTAACACTTGCACATGTTAGTAAGTAAACATGTGAAAAATGCAATGTTCTCACATGAGGATGCATTAATAGACTTGTGTTTAATAGACCCATAATGGAGCAGCACAGGCATTTAGATTAAAAATGAAGGTGATCAAAACAATTTTTGCTGGTTTTACCACTTTCAACAGAACAATCCCTAATTTTAGAGTTCCTTTTTTACCTGCATTCACGGGGAGAAGAGGATGGGATAGAAAAGGGCAAAATAATGAAGGAAGGAGAGGTAGAGCAGTGTGTGACAACTCCTCACTGCAATCACTTTTAAGCTCTGTGCAAGCCTATGTTGAACAAGCATCTTTAACCACCTTGCACAAACACCACACATTAAGGAAGGTGAAACAAAATCGGGCCATTTAGTTGTAAATGTTCTGTATGTGTTTTAAAAGGAATTTTGCTGCTCGACAGACCAGGACAACAACAACAATAATAAAACAAAGCAAGGACCGAATGAGGCTTTTCACAGCCTCGGATACAAATGTCACACAACAGCACACAATTCTATTAGCATTTAAAATACAGGAAAAAATCTGGTCATGTTGCACAGCTCCAACTGCTTTAGAAATGCACATGAGAAGGCCAAACATTTTATTATTCATGAAGGTTATGTCCAGAAATGAAACACATGGAATGACATAAAACAATCCATGTACAAGAAAACTGCTTCATGTTTCTATGATTTTCAAATTATACCTAAAGTGGTCACATATAATGTAGCATAATAAAAAAACCAGTAAGATGGCATTAAAAGCATCTGAAGAACTTTATCTCCCTCCAGAATCTCTAGCAATCTGCTGGAATATTTAGAGAGGGAAGAGCAGCTGGACTGTACACACAGGTAATGCCTCTGTTCGCAGACACAGAAATCCCTTGGTATGACCAGGCTCAGGTGGAATTCTGTCTGTGCCCAGGAACACATTTGCAGCCCTACCTTAACATGATGGTCTAGAAATTTAGAGAAGAAATTACAGAAATAGCACAGATTAAAAAAACACCAAACAAACAGAATAAAACTGTCAGATTCTCTCAGCTGCCTTGCTTCCCCAAAGGACCCTGACAGCTCTGATTCACGAAGCAGAATCTCTGCAGTAAAGCCCAGGCAGAGTTTCCCAGCCATTCACAAGGTGTGTGTCAATGTGACCACATTTCTGGCTTAAAAGGAGCAGCTGGGACTGCATAACACAACTGAGCATTTTTGGAATTGTGCTGTTTACAAACACACACACACAGATCTGGAAAACAACAGTTTCACTATTTTTTCCTGCAATAATTCCAATTGGAAATGAACACCAACTCTAATAAATTCCTTCCTGTCTGAACTTTGCAGAAATGCAGAACCCCCTTCAATGACAGACACGATACTGTTTTTCCCGACTGATTATTGTAAAAATAACAACAATTTTCCATGTGCAAGAAGTTCATGCCATGGCTGCAGGGAAGAGCTCCCAGTTCACATGCTGGCCCTTTCCACAGTGCCCCAGAATGAAGGACAGGAGCAGGACCACTGCAAACAGAACACTCTGGCTTTTGTGAGTCTAAGTCAGAGCCTTAATGTATTTGAAGACAATTTTTTTTTCTCTGTGAATATTTATAAGTGGGAAAAATCCGGGACAGCTGGTAATGCATTTTGAAGTGTGCTAACAACACCATATCAAACAGCTTCCTATTGATCACATCATGCTTTCAGTGGCTAAGGATTTCAGACGTGGTGCTTATACATTTTGAATAAGAGCTTCAAGTACCTTTTGCTTCAAGCGGTTTTTCACTTCTTTTATTCCCATTTTCGCATGATCTTTTGCCTGCATGAAAAATTAATTTAAGTTAAAATCCCCTTCTATTTCCAGCGGTGACTAAGTTTGATTTCAGTTACTAAAAGTGGCAATAAAAATATAACACTATACTGAAAACACATTAAAACAAACAGAAAGCTAAAAAGCTAAAAAAAAGCTAAAAAGCTAAAAAGACCCCAAACAAACAAAACCCACCAATTTTGTTTCCCCTGTTTTGATGCCGCAGACATCTCATTTCACTCCACACCCTCAGTGTTACTCCAAGTATGTTTCTTTGCTCTAAACTTATGTTCCTCAATGCCAGCAGTGAGCCTGCAAACCCTCTCCTCACAGTGCCCTGGATGCCACTTTAGCAGAGCCAGTCTCAATGGGCAAAATCCTCTGAGGCTGGAGGATGGCAGGAGAAACCCAAAGTTTGAATAGTTACATCAATGACTTTTGTAGCTTTACTTCCCCAAAGTGAGCACAGAAGAAATGCCCAGTTGTGTGTGTGCTGCACAGTGGGGCTGGCAGCCACACAGGCCAGCACAGCCACACACCAGCTGTTTGTTAGCAGGACTGAAAACATTTCCAGGGAAAGAATAACTCAGTAAGTTGGGCTCTAAATGAGCAGGTATAAGAAATCTCTAGGGAAAATTAATTGACATTTAGAAAAGATGGAAACAATTTTGAAAATGAGAGGATTCCCTTCTTTCGATGAAGCTGCAAGCAGGGAAACCTGAGGGAACAATGACTTCCAACCGAGCAATGATGAGATGGTAGAGCAGCTGAGCAGAGCACACAGGCACTATTTCCCAGAAAGAGTTCTGTGTAATTCCTAGAATTTATCATCTATACTTTCAAAAGAAATCACAAGTTCCCGCTCTCCTTTGCATTTCAAAATGACTTTTCCATTTAAATTTGAAATTTAGATGAATGCGTATTTTAAGTAATTTTGTGAGTCCAATAAAAATGACTGTAAATCTTGAGTCTCATTTGAAAGGTTAAAACAGAATCATAATTAGACTCTTATCTCAGTAGTAAGCCAGCACTCAATACTTACAAACTTATAGACAGTCTTCATGGCAGGGTTAGCCTTGGTCTTTACTGTGTTTAAAATGGCTCCACTTCCTTTCTATAATTATAGGAACAAGAGAAGAAATGTTATCAAAGCTCTCTAAAGCAAACAGCAATCCAAAATCCACCATTGTTAAAATAACAAAGCATTAACTGTGCTTATTAGCAGAGCTGTGTATTAAAATGGCAAATTTAAAGAAAAAGACACGAGTAAATGCACATTGAAGGTTTCTCTGGTTTTTCCCAATTCTGTTTAAAGCAGCAATTCTCACAGGAAAAATAGCAGTGTCTCCCAAGAGCCCTTGTCTTACAAGTTGTCTCACAAAACCGGGCAAGTTCTATGATTCCACTCACCCTCAGGGGTGTCCTGTACATTCCAGGAAAATCCTAAACAAGTTTAAGACAAAAGTATCCTAATGAATGTCTGGGGCAGGAAATTTCCTTTCAGAAAAGCCTGCACATTCAATTTTTATTTTCCCATTTTCCTTCCCCTGATGCCACAGCACTGTTTATCACACGTGCTGCCTTTTTAAGATCCAAGCAGTTGATAAAGGGCTAAATTGAGGGAAAATGAAATCTAACTACACTCATAAACATTAATTGTAGAGAAGCTGAATTGCATGTGGTGAATATAATCTAAGTGATGAGCCAGTAATACATCAGGCACAGTCATCTGTTGGTGTGGTCAGTGCTGTGTACCCCTTCCACACACCACTGCTATTGGAGTACAGCACCTCAGTGAGAAACACAGGGATGGGCAAAATCCAAGGAAAAACCCTCAGCTATTTTATACTTTCTGCTTTCAGTACAAAGCTACATTTCCAGATATCAGATTTGATTATGTGCAATCACATGGAAACAGCTTTAAGATTTACTACCTCTGTTAACTCCATGACAATCAACCTTTGACAAATTATAAACTGTTGAATTTAATCACACTAATTTTTATATTTACTCTCAGGCATTCCCCGTTCTTACAATTTTAAAATTACTTGTCATCCTACGTATTTATATACACTTATGTATATTTAGTTACCTACCTAACCATACAATGGATTTTTTTTAAATTACTGCCATAAAATATGTGTAATTCAAAATTATCAAGACTATATTGAGTCCAGCATTTTGTGTAAGGAATGTGAATTTCATTCACATGCAGGACAGCCCTCCGAGCTGCACAACGGGCAACAAGAACGACAGTGTCTGTTGAAAGAATGTGGTGTTCTTACCCTCACTGTGGACAGCCACTGGTGGTACAGTTTATCACTACCTAGAGAGAAGCAAAAACACACACAAACTGTAACCCTCTGTCCAATACAAAACAAGCTCAAAACATGAAGTGTTGGCACTTAGTGGTTCTGGGAGCACGGACACAACAGCACTGCCAGACTTCTCTTTCAGCGGAGACACAACAATAAAACATTGATCAGAGATTTACACTTTTCTTATTTTCTCTTTTTTTTTTTAAGTTTGCTAAATGAAATCTGAGGTGGTTCTGGGTAAAGCCAAGGTTTTTCCTCCACTGCAATAACTCTTTTGGTTGTACTTTACTGAAGAGGTAAAGCTGAGTTGTTGTAAGAGTGAACAAGCTTTATTCAAATTACAATACAATATTCGAAGTTCTTGACAGAGGAAAGAACAAAAACTGAAGACACTTCAGGTGACCAGGATCACTGAGCCTCAGTTCTTCCCTAACAGCAATGACCACGTGCTCGTGGCCCACAAAGGGGAAGTCAACACCAGTGTCTGCAGTGACCTTCAATGCTCTGTTTCTTACCTGCATATTCTCCTGTATTTATCTCTTCCTCAAAAACGTCACTGAAGCCCTCCCCAGAGTTCAGGAGATCCAGACGACCATCAATGAACTGCATCAGTGTCAAAAGAGAGCAGAGACACATCAACCATCCCACCTCCATCTTTTCAGGAAGACTTTATTCTGCATTAGCTGGATTAACCTTAGGGTTCATATTGGGACTTGAAACAGAATGAAAACACCAACAAAACTGGCAAAATGTTTCCCAGTGCCCAAAGGTGTGTGGCCTTGCTAAAAACCAGTATTCATGTTTGGCTACACATAGGTGTTTTCAGCTGCCCTGAAGCACTAATTCCATGTTTTACAGTAATACTTTCTGGGGTCTGGGCACGTTCAGACCAAAACTGACCTCAGACCTCTTTAGTGGGCAAAACCACACACCTCTTAAAGAACAGAAAGCCTCAGCACCTGAACCGAGGTGCTGCACTGCCTGATTTCCCTGACTGGGATGTAGGAAGACCCCCCAGGCCCAGGTGCAGTGCCCAGGGCAGGAGGCAGTACCTGCTTGAAGAGCTGCAGCTGGATGGCGTTCTGCAGGAAGTGCCTCATGACGGCCGAGCGGTGGGACACGAAGGCCTCTTCGCAGAACGTGATGGGCTCCCCCTGCACAGGTCACAGCATGACACACTGCAGCAGCTTTCACCCAGCCCACTGCAAGCCACTGGCTCCACTTTAGCTACTTCCCTTCCAAAACAAACAGGCAACCAAAGTAGGCCCTACCAAACATGGAGTAAACTGTACTTTATTTCCAGGTTCCAACCACAGCACTGAAAAACAGGCTAGAAATGGGCAAACTATCATCGTGTATCATCAGAATAAATCACTGTGGGTTTGTGCACATGGTAATAAAGCTGGGGAAGAACTTCCATCAGCCAAAATGGTCATTTTATTTACTGTTCCCAAAATATGATACACACTCATCTGAATGCTGTATATTCTGCTTATCTGCCCCAGCAGACCCAGCACAAGCAGGTCAGGAATGTCCACTCTGTTCCCTCCAGTTCTAAAAGATTCAACTCATATTGAATGAGTGGAATTTCCCTTTTACACAATCTTGTTGGCAGAAGACAGAAATTATTTTGCAGCTCTACTTTTATCTGATTTTAATGAGTTATGGTAATGCTGAAATCTGCTGTGCATCTGCCACAAGGCCATGAATTTCCTCCATACATCTACAAATACACAACATAGCAAGCAAATATACTTATTGAATTAAAAACAAGAAAGTAACAAAGAATGACTAAATTATACTGATGTATAATTAATATGGAGGCTTTTTCATACTCATACTAAAATATATTTGGACTCTTTATCTGTTGAATATTCAAAATTAACATTAGATAGCAAAAAATCTTAAAGCACCCCCTTTGAAAGAGTGGTATAATTCCATTTCTGAAAGCTTTAAATTAGCAATCTCATTTACCACTGGCTGTGTAAAGTCAGGAGAGCAGGGCCACTGAAATGACTGAGGGAAAGGATCAATTGTGAGTGTCTGTCTAAGCACAGGATGGGGCTTGTTCAAGAAGGGAAGAAATCACTCTTTTAGGAGAGTGTCTGTCACCCTTTTCTTGGGCCAATGAATTTCCAGGGATCTGGAAAAGAAAGCAGGTCTCTTATGTGATAACTACAGTTTCAAGGTAATTAATTTTAAAGATTATAACCTGTCTTTGATTTACTCTAGAAGGTATTCACAGGGAAAAGCAGAATCGCTACATTCTTTGCAGGCAAGAAACATGAGTGTGAAAAACCACTTTTTTTTGTTTCCTTCAATGTGCTTTGCTCTCATCAGAATAAAGAATCATAAGACACTTAATTTCAAAGCAAACAAAGAGACAATGTTTGGAAAAACAGGCCTGGCTGGTAAGTGCCTGGTATAGAAGACACTGGTGACCATGTCCACGACAAAGGTTCTGACTCCAAAATCAAGGTGTGCTGATTTTGTCTGAAAGGTTTTCATGCATTTAAATGACTAACAGCTGAGATCTACTTGACCAGTATGAAAAAGGCTTTCCCATCAAATTCAGCTACCACAATGTAACAAAGGATCCCTGAAAAATATCTTATCTGTGTCAGAGATAGAAAGAGCTGGGAAGAATGGGTTAAGCAAAGTGTACATTAGCCCACTAGCAGAGAAGTTCATCTGGGGAAGGTTTAGCCTTCACTGAACACTTTACAAAACACTTCAAAGGAACCCTGTCATCCACAAGGATCCCCAGTTCTCCCATGGCCAGAGCAGGGACAGAGCCCCCAGGCCATCCCTGTCCAGCCCAGCTCCTTCCCACAGACACACACGGCAGCGGGGGCACCATTACAGTGGGAACACACTTCCTTCCCAAAGTACTAATGATTGAGTTTGTTCATTAGCTTGATTAGACCTTTTGACTTCTTAAGAGACAATTGAGGCTCAACTGCTGCGAGATGACAGGAAAAGCTTTAATCCTCAAGGTCAAGCGTGAGCTTTGCAGCTCAGAATGCATTAGTGCCTTCCACCCTCGCTGACCTCCCCGAGCTGCACTCACTGCTCCAGCCCCCAGCCAAGCTCCACTACCAAAAGACAAGCTGGACAATAAGACCATTTTCCTGACAAATTTCCTTAACTGTAAATTATAAAGCTAATCAGCTCTGCTTTTACTGGCAAATGACATTATACACGAGGGGACACGCAGGGAACTGCAGAGATGTGAAATGAACGGTTTTGCTCACATGTAAAAATTAAAATAACTTGTTCTGATAAACCTATCAACTCTTAAACTTGCTAGTGCTAACCATTAGAATTTAGGTCTTGATTCATCAACAACTTAAGTATCCCTTAATTCCCTTTCCACCTGTAAATGCCCAGCAGAGGCTAAAATATGGGACTGCAAAGCCTCTAAATGTCTGCACAATATAACTCGATGGGGAATCTGATTTGATCTGTTATGTAATATTACAGATCATTCACATATATTTCAAGACTGGATCACTGAATTATTTTTAACACAAAAATTTACACATTAATTTTCAATCTCAATACAAGAGAAGTAACTTGAAATATAAGACTAAGATTTAAGACTCTCAGATGCATTGAAAAAATAGGTGCCTTTTCTTTCTGCCTTTGCACATCTCCCTTTATATGAATATTTTATATTCCTCTGGCATAATGAAGTTCATCAGGGCAGTGCTGCTATCTCATGACCCCTTAAAAAGCTGAAAAGTTTCAGTCCATAGCTGATCTGTTGCCAGACCTGTTTTAAATTGGAATTGTGCTACATTCCAAAATAATGTGTTTAAAACTACTTAAGGCAGCAAGTGGAAAACAAAAGGTGCCTAGGACTTGTTTTAACCATTCTGGAACTTCAGGAAAGCAGCTGTTATATTTTAAGAAGCCATAATGCAAATTGAAAGACAAAGCCTGATTTTGATTAGTTACAGTATGAAAAACTTCACCATGATCCCTCATCTTTCAAGGAAATCACTTTTCCTCAGCTCACTGGTTCTGGCAAGAATTTTCAAAGTGAATATAAAGGACTAAAAATACGTGGCACAGAAGACAGTTCAGATGAGAGACATGGGAGAAGGGACAGAGGCAAACAGAAATGATGCTTCTGGAAAGACACACAGGAGCCAAGCTAACTCATGGAGATCTAACTACTCCCACTCCTGCAAGAGTGTGCAGCTGGATAACAGCACTTTGAAGGCAGCATGTGAGTGCTGGAGGGAACAGCAGGGTAATAAAAACAGGGGTCAAAGACAGGGGTCAAATTAGGTCAACAGCAAGAGTCCCTCACACAAGCAAAGAATTCACAAAACTTGATTGATAATAAGGAAAAAGAAAAAAACAATGAAAAAATCACCAACCTCAACAACCCAAAGCTGAAGACTTTGTTTAGACAAGCCCAAAAGGTGTGCCATGGAAGAGAGCTGTGATCTCTGTGCATTACATGGTCAGCATGTGGTGCAGGGTAATGATTTTGGAGCTGCTGTGTGCATGCCTTTCCAACGCGTAGGTGCTCCTTCAATGCCTCTCTAATAAACACACAAACCATCAGAGCTGCTCTGCAAATCAGCCATGGAATTAAAAGATGTGGGTGGAATAGATAGGTGCAGAACAAGATGCCAAAGTGACAGTGTACAAGCTGTAAGCCCAGTGACACTGTACCACACAACAACCCCCAAAGACACAGCAAAACCAAGGGCATGCAGGGATTCCTGGAGCACTGGTTTATTACCACCTGGGTGCTGCAAATAACCACATCCTGTTCTGAAATTGGTTATGCTGCAAATGACAAAGTACAGCCTGTAGGGATACTGTAGGACTCATCATCCTTAATTCCATCCAGGATTATAATGAAACCAAGAAAGGAGGATGATCCCGCTGATCCGGATGTGTGTGTGTCACTGTCAGGCACACTAGCAACCAAAGGCAAGCCACTGCTCTGCAGACCTTTCCAGAATTGTGATGGCAGTGTCACAGGAAGATTAGCTCATCACAGCTAAAGGAGGATCATCAGGCAGCCAGCAGGATTCCATACAGAAACCCTGAAACTGGTGACAGACACCTGATAGGACACCGGCTCGTTCCGCTGCAATTGCGACGACAAATAACGTCCCCCAAACGACCTTCCTCGTCCGTTGGGCACAGGAGAGCTCCCGGCATCCCCCGCCGTCAGCACGGAGCCCAGACAGCAGAGATCAAATCCTCTGCATTAAGCAAATCATACCAGAGCTTTATCAGCTTCTCAAGATGCTGCTCAGAACAAAGAAATCATGTGCTCAGAGATCTGACCACACAACTTCTAAAGAAAACCACATTCAGACTTTGTTCAAAAAGACACTACTAGTTCTGATAAATTATTATTGCCAAGTGTAATCTCAAAAAGCATTTCCAAACCATGTGTTTACCCATGCACACTGCACTGCCCAAACACTCACTGTCTCACCCAAGTGCCCACTTCCATCCCAGCCCCATTTCAGACATTTTTTCCTGTTCCTCACTACAATATACAGCCTCTGATAGAGACACAGCAAGAGTGAATATCCCCATACACAGTATCAACCAAGATGGGTGATTTTTCTAAATTCTCCACCCTTGAGTTGGAATTTCTGACAGCTGTCACTCCTATGTGATCTGATATCAGGTGATCTGGTAACTCCTGTAAGAAGTTGTAACACCACTGAGGGGGAAGTAAGAGGGAGAAAGGAGATTTCAAGTCAGTGGAATCCCCGACACCAATCACACCTAAATCCTCTTACAAATGTTGTATCAACAAATACATTCTTGACCACACCCCAAATAAAAGCCAAGTGTCCCCAGCAAGGACACAGATCTGTTCCCACAGCCATTGAGATCATCAATATTTACTAGCAGGCTGTAAGAGGATGAAGCAATTTAAACACACACAACTCAGCTTTAAATGTGAAATTATGACATACAGCTATTCAGACGTCATCAAAACCCTTTTTAACACTCTAATTAGAATTCTGTAGCCTGTGATTCTTTCAGAACTCTAATAATACAGGTATTATGATAATGCAACGCATCATTTAACTGTAATCAATGCTGCAACATCCCAAACGCCTTCGGATCAAAAGACCCAAGGTGTATTAAAGTTACTAGGAAACTTGTGTAGAAAAAATACAGAGTTAGATTTATTTGCATTAAAACACTGTAAGAAAACCAGCTCAGACACTGGCAGATTCAGTGAAAGTCCAACACCACATTATTTCAGACAGGAATATCCAAGGCCATTACAGAATCTGACCAAATTTGCACAAAATCAACTTCAAATAAAATACGAAGCTGACAAAAAATGTGTAACTGCAAAAAACTTACATCCCATAGCAATGGTTTTCCTTCTTTCAAACCCTGCTAGTTTAACAGGATACCTGGCATTGCATGTCAGACCAAGTAAAATGACACACACTCATATTCACAAATAATGAAAGTACTTCACTGTAATGGGGCCAGGCAGCTTTCCAAGTGTTTATATGGCTAATTCAGCCACTGCCTGCCCTGATTTCATCACCTGCATCAGCCAGACACTTCCTATCCCTAAGCAACTGCTACAGCCTCGTAGCTGGAACTCAAGCAACAAGCCTGGCACATGAAGTGCAAAGAAGCCAGCAAGAAAGCATTTAGGGCTGGGGGAAAAAGAAAAAAATCACCATTTCACAGATCAAGAATAGAGGCATGAAAATAATAAGTAACTTGTACACGGTCACAAAAGTCTCTGGCAGAGCCAGGGAAAAGAACCGAAATTTCTTTAATCCCTGCTCAGTCCCTTAAATACAAGGCTATTCTTCCTCTTCCTACTTGATATTGTGTCAATGCAGGAGTGTAGGTGTTGAAAGACTAACAAAAGAAAAGTAATAGTATGGTATTATGAGCTGAGAAACCTAATCTTTATCAGATACAGCAAATCTCTATGATGCTGCCTGCACTGGGAACTCTCTCTTTGTCCTGAATATGCTTTAAATTACTGGTATAATGTGTACTGGATATTGTTCCACTCTTATATTTATTCCACAAAAACCCCTGTGGCCCGCATGCGATTTTATCATTAGCTGGCAAGGTAATTCCAGGGCCTGCTTCTGCAATCATTCCATGAGCAATGCTCCCATTGAGGCAGGATGTTCAGCATGCAAAGCAGCTGCCAATTCAGGGGCCTCGGAATAAAGAGGCCTTTTTCTATTTCAACTATTGTGGAACATTAGTGACAATACAGAAAAGGAGAAAAATTACAGGGCAATTTTTTATACGAGTTACTTAATACTATGACACAATATAAAAGTGTGCTTGGAAAAACAATCTACACAAAGTATTGCATATGAGATAAATGACAAGCTATATTTGCTTCACTTATTGAAACCCAATAGAACACAAACTAGTTTGTTAAAACAGGAAAAAAAATCTCTGCAAAAGTGATAAAGCATTGGCCAAGATTTATGAATTACCAATATGCCTAAAGACCACATATGTTAATATTTTGGTTTCTTTTGATTTCTTATACACAGGTAAAATGCCCAAACTCATCCGTATGAGTGAAGCTTCCAGGATTCACCCAAGTGAGTATGTTAAAAATATGGGTTTGTGCAAGATGCAAACACGGTTTTGTGCAAGACCCTTTTGTGTCACGGTCCCAAACCCACATTCAATAAACAACTATTTTCAAGAGTGAAGTATTTTGATACAATATTTAGATGCTGATATAGATACAGAAGGAGAATAAACTGGTTTAACTTCACTAAAGCAATATGAGAGAAGGCACTGGACTAGGAACAGCGGGAAGAGGTTCCATTTCCCCCTGTGCAATAAATGGACCAGTCTCTGGGGAAACTGAAGTGGTCAATGATTAATACATAAATGTACACACATGTGCTGGCTGTGGTTATTTATCACACAGATGAGACTATAAATCAGTAACTTTTGTCACTACTCTCTCAGAGATGCCACAGCATCCACTCCTGGGGACAAATGGACCTGCCCCTCCAAGGACACTTGTCTCTACTGCTCGTTCCAGAGCACCAGTGTGTTCTATGTCTGCCAAACCACTTCTGGGAGAGACCTGAGCCATGGGATGCTTTTCCTCAGGAATGGAGAAAAGCAAAGGAAAGCACTTCTCTTTCAAATAAATAAGAACTCTTCACTCTCCTTTCACCATTTTTTCACTCTTTGTTTGTCAGAAAGATGATGAGGCTCTTCCTAGTTTTTATTCACATCCTAGTTTTTATTCAAATCCTTCAAGAAATAAAGATGGAAACCCTGCCTCTGAGAGCCTGGGAGTGCTGGGTCTTCCAAATATTTAGTGTGAGATCTGTGATCTGTCTCAGTCCCTCAATTCCCCCCTGGTATGTTCATAAACAGAAAGCTGCATCCAGTGTGAGGCTACAGAGAATCAGCTTTGTCCTTTCCCCACAGGTTTGGGCCAATCCAGGATGAAGCAGCTGAGGGGAATCGTGCATTCCTGCAAACCCACAGCTCACACACACTGCTGCTCTGCAGCAAGTGGGATCATGTCGGGTACGGCCACAGGACTCCTCCCGACTCCCACTCTATGGCTACACGTTTCTGACATGGAAACCATGCAACATTTCCCCACTCCTTTGTGAGGGGGGAAATGCCACCTAATTAGAGCCCACGTGCAGGGAAGCATCTGGCAGGAGCAGCGGTTCCACAGCTCCCGGAGCTGTCGTGGAGACGAGCGCGGGCCCCGCTCGGGGCTGGGACACGGGCAGGTTCAGCTGCACGTCCAGCCCGTCTGACACAGAGCACACGGGCACAGCCTCGCTGGGCTCTGCTCCCCCCAACCCACACAGCCTCAGAGATCGGCTTACGTTGTACAAGTCCTTCTCATCTGCCCTGGAACCTCCAGCCTTCACTGCAGAAACAGAACTGAACCTGCCAACATCTCCATCACAAGAGGCCACACGGCAATCCCGGTTATGTCATGGTTATCAGGAACACTAACAATTGACAAAGCATTGTCCAATCGTTTGAAAAAACACTCATTTTGATGCTTTATTTTGGCATTCATTCAAACTGCATTCTTGGAAAAATGCAGTGCACGATTCCATCTTGGCTGGGGAGGTTTGATGATGTTTTAATTATTAACAAAGTAAAACTTTTCCCTACACACTCAAAAGAATTGTTAGTAATGATGACTCTTATTATGGTCACATCACAGCTTTGAGACCTTATTTGCAGTTTCTTAATATTTTTCAGCTGCATCAATATATGTTTTCTGCTCCAAATTCCTCTTTAACTCTTAGGCTTCAGTTCATATTGACACCCAAGAGCACCTTCAAGGGAAACAGAGCTGCCTAAAATGCACCAAATTGCACACCTTTGGCTGAAAGGCCCGTTCACTCACACAGGCACCGCTCATGTCTTGCAGGAGGCACGTGACCTTCTATTCATTTCAGAAGATGAATTTCCAGGAAAAAAAAAAATTCTTACCTTGAACTCTCTGAAAGCTGCCCGAGCTGTGAGTGCAGCTGCCTGCAGGCTCAGGGCACCCTGCTGCCCAAGACTCACCTGCCAGGGCCCAACCAGATGGCACTTCCTCCAGCAGCAGGAGGACACACACCCTGCCTGCGGGAATGCCCACTGCAGGAGTTTCCCGAGGAGAAGGCAGGAGAGCTGGCTGCTGGGGAGCTGCTGGGGAGCTGCTGGGGAGAGTTACTGGGTAACCAGCAAACTCCAGCCTCGGACACGGCTGCAGCCGCTTGCACCAAATGCAGGAGTTACACAGCTGCCTTAGCATTTCAGATAATCACCATAAAGTTCTACAAGTCTAACTCTAGAATGTAGCAGATATTGATCAATAACTGCCATAGCCCAGAATCACCCCAAACACTTCATTAGCTCAGTTACTACCTGCTCCATTGATTACTAGCAGTGTACTTTTCCATGTATCCATTTTAGCAGCACCAAATTACATTGCTCCAAATGCAAGAGTTGCTCATTTAAAGAATGAAACTTGCCTAACAGCGTTCCTAGTTCTGCTAATGCAATACCAGACATTCGACAGCAATTTAAACTCACTGTTCAGGATTAAACAAAATACAAACTTTTTAAAACGTTTTCATCACATAAAAAACTCCACCAATATCACACCCAACCTTATTAAGCATTAAATTTTCCATTGTTTTTTTCCCACACTATATAAATACTTTCGAAGCTTAAAACCAATTGCTAAGGTGCTAAAGAGTTAATGCTTTGTCCAGTGGTCACTGTAAATAGCAGGGTTTGGGTAAGCAATATTGCTGTCAGAGACACTATGCTTTGCAGGTGTGGGCAATAATTAAAGGTTTCAGCACATCTACCTGGGTGAAGTATTTTTGCCTCCTATTCCGAGGAGGAAGCCCTCTCTGTGGAGAGCAGAAGAGCTCATTAATGAGGCTAATTAGGTGTAAAGGGGGTAGAGTCTGGCATCAGCTGCAGCTTATAGAAGCTAATCATTAAGCCCTGTAATCTCTACCCCAGAACAGCAGATGATCATGTTCCTAGGTGACTGATGTTGCTAAGAAAATTTCCAGCACCTGAGTACCTGACCAAATACTTTTTGGAGAGGCTAAAAATTCCCTTAACCCTCCATGTGCCAGCCAGCACAGCTGACACGGTTTCTTCACTCATCAACTTTCCAACAATGGGTATCCAATGAGATTTGAACTTGGCATGAGGCCTATAACGTGATTTATTTTAGAATTAAAAAAAATAATAATCACAGCCATCAACAGTGTCTGGAAAGGGAAGGCAGGAAATAAGGGTTGGTGGAGCAACATGTAAGAATAACACAGATAGGAGCAGTAATGCTTGAAAAAGAGTGACCACATACACCTCCTGAAGATTTGTGAGTTCTCCCATGTAATTTCTTTGCATAAAGTAGTGAGGATAGTTACAATACCACAGGGATGAAAGCCTTGTTAATAAATATGTAAAATAAGGATTTGATTGTACTCACCTAATTTGAAATGAGAAAAAGGACATAATTTCCATGGAGAGAGAATACATAGAAGCAGAGCTCAATCTGGAACTTGTTTTGTAAAATGAATTGCAAGAACAGCAAACTATTGCAGCACTTCAACAGGAATTTACTGGCAACCTGCTACTGTCCTTTTTTCCTCCAACTAAGCAGCAGATTGAAATCAATAATGTTTAGATTCAATTCAAATTCAACAAGAAACAGACTATTTTTGTCTCCACGTTACCTGTGGATCTGGAGATGCACAGATTAAATAACATGAGCTGCTCAGAGGGGGCACTGGCTCTCACTATCATCAGGAATATGGATGTATGCATCTGGATAAGCCACACTGGTAATCCAGGACCCTTCTTAAAAGCAGAAGAAAAAATATCTCCAACAATAACTTGCATCTTATTTACAATACAGAAGTCAGTTCAACTGGATGATAAAACTGCTCTGTAGTCAGCACCACATTATATCTAATAATTCTGCAGACACATTGGAAAGCCTTAGCCCCACTGGGTCCTTGAGGTTTTTCCAAAAGCCCTGAGCTAAGCCCCTTCCACAGCACTGAGCACACTGTGCTTCAGCTGCCCCTGCTCTAGAACAGCACGTGCAGAGGAGCCCTGACGGCACAGGAGTGCTCGGTGCCAAAGGGGGGGGTGTATGAAACAAAGCCGAGCCCAGCCCTCTCTCGAGTCTCTCCAACTTCCCCCAAAACAATACAGCTTCCCCAGTACCAGCTGATTGAGTGCTTGGCAGGATTACCACCTATCCTGCACACAACAGCTCCTGGTTTATTTGGAACCTTTGCTCTTACAAACCCCACTTGATTACCCCCGGTTTTTTACGCTGGAAGAGACAATGAGGAGTCACTCCTGATCCTTTTCCTTCAAACTGTCAGGAAGAGCTTTCCCTGTAACTAATGCTACAAAATTGACTGACATTCCCATTACCTTTGATACTCAAATAACCAGATTGGACATTTTCTGGGGGAAATGTGCCCTGATGTGTGTAAGCAGGAGCTAAGTGTGGTCGGCACTCAGGGTAAGCATGTGCAAATGTCTGAATTAAACCCAGGAAAGGGCAAACCAGAACTCTATCACACTTTCATCAATGGCAGCAACCTGTGTTTCCCTAAAGTCTAACTCCCCACCATGACCATGTATGTTCCAAAGTTGGTCTGCAGAGACAGGAAAAACTGTCTAGAGGAGTGCTCCCACCCTGTGCACTGTCTGCCTGTTCCTGAGCCATGCTCCATTGTCCTCAGCCATGTACACCCTTCATTTCAGTAATTAGCTGTCAGCACGGCCCGACAGCAACTTGGTATTGTCTGTTCAAATCATATTAATGAAATGCAATCCACTAATGTCCGGGATGCACATCTGTAATTGTGTTACACGGAGAGCTGGGGACGGGGGCAAACGGCAGCTTCTGAACAGGGCACTGTGATCAAGCACATTAATCCATTATTTCTTAGGGATTTGACAACCAATTAATACTACAGGGCTTCCTATGCAGCAATGAGAACCAATGATCCAACAGCCAACAGGAAAAGCTGTGCCTACCATTTGTGAACACAACACCCTTAGAGGCACAGACACAAGAACTACAGGTTGCAGCATTGCAAAAGTCCTTTTTGTATTTAAAGATTCAGCATCTGTGGGTTGAAACCTAAATGTAGAACACTCAGTGTAGGCACCACACCCAGCATAAGGAAAATTAAACAAACCTCAAGATCCTTATCAAATATGTAAGTTTTTGAATTGGTGTTCCTGAGGAATACAAAATACAATTGATGACTTCTGGTTGTAAACTGATACTGTCAGTCAAGGCACTGCATCATTTTCTGTTTCATGTTCTCTATCACCAAAGACTTTTTCAAAGAACCAATTTTGGACAAGATAAGAAACAAGGAAAGCACATAATGAAATATCCTGTGGGTATATATATATATACATAGTCTTTGTAAAACTTATGTCGGTTCTGACTGCAAAATTGCTATCAACGTTTAATTAAAATTGAGCACAATAAGCTATGACAAGATAATGGCTGGGAAACATGGCTTTAGGGCAGAGTGAGGATACCTGGGACTCTGGCTGGATGCAAAGCTTTAATTTTGGTTATGTTTGGCAACTATTGAGACTTCTGAAACACAATTACAATGATCTACAGAAATTCACAGAAAAGAACAGCACTGCATTTCAGTTACCTCAGGATCTGTAACATATGCCAAATAAGTAACAGATTTTTAGGGCCCCAGTACCATCTAGTCCTTCATTTCATTCATGTTCCCACACACATCAAAGAACACTCTTTTTCAACTAAAAATCCCTGCAAGCCCCTCCTGAACAATTGAATCTTTTGTTACTTATCTGCAAATAAAATTATTTCTTTCCTCGCACAGGTACAAATTCTTTGACTATCATTGTTCTCCACAGCTGAAGGCAACAACCAGCCAGATCTGAAGATACAGTGAAAAGCCCTGGGAATGCCCCTGGCTTGGGCAAACCAATGGCCCTTTGCTGAGACAGCTTCTTTGCTCCCCTTGGAAACTCTTTCCAAGAGAGCTGGATGCAATTTATTCAACATGGAGAGGAGAACACATGATTAAGTGACATTTGGAAGAGAACATACACTCCAACATCAGCTCAAAATGCCCAGATGAGGGGGCACAACAGGTCTGATGGAGCTGTCCTCCCTCAGCCCTGGAAGGCACTGCTCCAAAACACCCAGTCAGAGTTTCAGAGAGACGTCTGGGGAGCAGATTTCCATGTTACATCTATCAATTTTACCTTAAGCATTGCCTTCCTTTACCAGACTCAGTGCACTCAGAGCAAACCCAGTGGCACCTTCATTTGCACAGGACTTCCAAGAATCTAGAACTAGTTACTACCTCTAACAGTACCTAATGCCAAATCAATGTAGTATGTCACAATAATGCAATGTCAATCACAAGTTTTACACTTTCAATGACATGTATGTGTAATATATATAACAGACAAACAGTTACATGAGATCTACTATAAAATTTATTATC
The DNA here is from genome assembly GCA_013390005.1 of Calyptomena viridis. Lineage (NCBI taxonomy): Eukaryota > Metazoa > Chordata > Aves > Passeriformes > Eurylaimidae > Calyptomena > Calyptomena viridis. The sequence continues at coordinate 589,722 of WEIV01017115.1, forward strand.
TAAATCACTAAACTAAATACTGCATCAGAAATTATTCAAAAGAGAGCTACACTTGGACACGAGAGTAACCTTTAAGGAGTTAAAATGTCCTCAACTACAAGTCAAGTTGAAACTTATTTAATTAGGTTCTGTATTTGAAAAAATGAAATAAATTCTTTCATTAACTAAACCAAACTCCCTTAAAGGCAACAATATGTTCCCTCTCTGTCAGGACAGAGCGCAATGAAATCTTTATTTTAATTGGGGTTAGCTAAGGGGCCATTTGGCTTCAGATGCTTTGTTTATCAGCCCTAAGCTTTACAGCTTAGCCAGGACTTGAAATATTTTATTACAGAACGATTTCGTTACAAAAAAAAAAAAAAGAAGAAACCCCCAAAAACCCCAACAAAAAACCCCCCTCCAAAGAGTTTTTAATAGAGATAATTTTAAATGTGCATTTTGAAAACTGGAAGTCCAAACCACGGGTACCTCAAAGCAAAACACTGATTTCCTTCAGCATTACTGGCTGTAATCTCCCTTCCCCTGCCAGTTCTGATGGCTCCTGCATCCCAGCAGAGAAGCAGCTGCAGAACAAGGGCTCTCACCACAGCCACGACTCTGGAGACCAACCCAACACAAAACTCAAGTTTGGGGGTTTTTTTTCTAAGCTTTCATATGGAAGCCTTGGAATTTGGACCTGAAAAGCTTCCAGTTGATCAATTCAATTTTAAGACAAAGCAAATGAATTCTCTTTTGGTAGATGACACCTTTTTCCTGTAATAAACTGACTGACAAATATCAGACATCTCCAGTAATACAGTTACTGAAAATCCTACAGATTTATTCCTTATTAAACCTCCGAGCATTAGGAGTGTTTCTAAAACTAAAATGAAATGAAAAAAAGAAGGAATAAAGAAAATTCCAAAACTAATTTTCACAAATGAAATACATATAATGGTATTTTCATATTCTTTTCTCCTGTGGATCACTGAAATATGATGTATCATACACTATTTAAGACAAAAATGATGCCAAGAGTACCTTATTAAGCCCAGTTTAAGAATTTGATTTTAACAACAAAACTTAGACTTTCATTTTTAGAAATAAAAGCATTGCCACTGTATCCAAAAGAATACAGCTTAATTCAAACACCACATATATTTTATTGAGATAAAATATATTATTCATATGTATTTTTAATTTTTTCTCTAGACAGCTTTGTTCATACCTTCCCTGTATTGTTCTCTCATGAGAACTCTAATAAAATGAGCTGCTTCTGCAACTTCTCAGCAGGTATTTTGATTTGAGAGTACTCACAGACTTCTCTACAATCTTTACACAATTTATGTACTGATCATCTAACAAATACGTACAAAACTTAAATTGACATCAATATGTATACCTTTCTCTAACAATGCAAACTAATTGTATATCTCTAAATGAGAAAAATGTTTATTAAAAAAAACATCTAGTGAATACACCAACTATTGAGTTCAAAGCAAAGACACCACATGTGTCTAAATAAATATCAAGGAAGTGTCAGAGGTAAATGAGGAGAGACCAGGTGAAGTGTGTGTGATGTGTTAATTGTATTCAAAAAAAATAATAGAGCAAGACAGAGAAGCTGAACTTCCAATTATCATAATGGTATCTACTTCACAACACATTTTCAAACTTGAAAGAGACATTTTAAACCATAGGAATTCTGAGCAGAATACCTCCAGCTGTGCTCTGCATAAATCTTGCACACTGTACATACACAGTTTATTTAAATACCAAGTAAAGTTATTACTTACAAAATGCATATTTCAGTCACAATACAATATCTGTCATTGCTGGAGCTGCTATTCACTGAATGAAAGGCTCAGAAAACAATGAATTAAATTAGAAAAAGATAAGAAAGGACAGAATGTTTCCATGTGATGTTTTACCAGACTGGAGTAGTGTGTATTCTAAAGAACAACACATTTATCAGCCCTCTGCAGAGTTTACATTTTTGTGCCCCCCAAAAGAGAGGAAAGAAGAAAAAGGTGGTCCTCTATGTCAGGCTAATTTTTGCCTATATGGCTTTTTGGTCATGAGCCAGAATTTCCCTTTTGCTAATGCACTGCCCATTCCAAACTCCATGCTGTCTGTGAAAAGCAGGTGCCCAGCTCTCTGCCCAAATCCAAGAGCCAAAGCACACAAGGGCCTTGGTCCCAGCTGTGTTTCCCAGGGGTGACAGCCAGCACATGTGGGATTTCACTAAGCCCTGGGGCAGGATCAGGTCGAATTCCAGGTTTCACTGTTCCAACTCTATCACCCATCTATGCACACCATTGTAATTGTGAGTCAGTGCCCTTCACTTGACTCCTTTGGTACTGTAACAGTACGAGCTGTACACTCCAGGTCATACACAACGTGCACAGTGGAAGCCCAGAGTGCATGGCTTTTCTATTAAGAAGGTCTACTTAGTTTATTCCTGACTGAATATTCTAATTTTTATCATTATTCCACCAACTCTGTCTGCTACTGAAGTCTACTTTGTAAATCCAAATACCAAAATCTGTTCTACCATCCTCTGTCAAGCAAAGTGATACTTTCTGTTCAGCTGTACAGCTGCTCATACTGCTGAGAATGTACATCTCCCTCTTCCCCACCTGCCTGAAAGGTCTTTTGGGTGTGGTTTTTAGTGGTTGTGTGTTGTTTTGGTTTTTTTTCTAATACCAGATACAACAGCTCATTTACAAAGCCCAGAGTCACTGAGTGCCTCACACAGCAGCTCAATTCACGGGTGCTGTGATTTTGTTTGGTGTTTGTTTACGTGCCTCCCCGTTCCCCTCCAAGTCCCCTGCGCTTTATTAGTTCAGGAAATATCTGCAGCTCCTCCTGCACGGAGGCATTTGCACGGTGCTTCGCTGCTCACTGAGGCTGTGCACTCGCAATTATACCTAAAGTATCAGGAGACAATGCAATAAAAGCACAGGCCAGAGTCTAAAAGCGTCTAAAACAAACCACCCAAGGCTTGAAACAAATTGAGAAGAAACAAAACCAAGTGCATAAAATAGCACAAACCCCAGACTCAGGTGTGATAGCCACAGACGAATAATTGAATATCCAAACCCAGGCAGAGCAAAGCTGACATACCACGAACTGCTCCTCACTGCACAGCCTTCCTGGTAATAGGAAGATTTAGAGGCTTTGGAACAAAGCCTTTTTTATTCTGCAGCCCCACCACAGAAGATGCAGTGACCTGCTGCAGGCTGACGGCTGAACACACGACTTCTACAGGGCTGCAAACTTCCTCACACAACAAAACCCAAGGCACTTCTCCTCAGCTTTGTCCCAGGTTCCACAAACCAAGAGACCACAATCCTCACCGTCAGCACGAGCCAGGTAACCATTCCTGATCTCAAAGCAGAGCCGTGCACACCCACACTCGGAAACCACATCCAAGGAACTTCACCTTTCAGCTCCTACTGCTGTGAGAGCACCCCATCCCTCACCCCGGGCAATGTTCCTGACCCAAGTACAAAGCCATTCCCAGGATGGATTTCGAGGGCTGTGTTTGCTTTGGTTTGTTTGGTTTGGGTTGTGTTGGATTTTTACTGTAACACATATGATGGGCAGGGAAGTTTGACTGCACTTTTCATGGTACAAACACCCCATTTAGCACAGGGACATATTAACTTTCTCAAATACCACTTTTTATTATCTTTCTTACAGAACCTTGGATTCACCCCTCCCCCAGCACGGCACATAGAATTAAATAACACAGGATCCTACAAGAGTTTGGAGATTACAAAACAATTCTATTTACTACATACCAGACTGCTAGAAGAGATTAAAGAGAATGTCTTTTCAGTTTCATTAACATATGTATATCTCAACAGACTTAGATGTAGAATAATAAATGCATTTTGAAAAACAGTAAATGCTTGTTAGAAAAAGAGCATTTTTAAGATTTAAAACAGCAAAAGCAGAAACTTGTCTATAGCAACAGTAATGCTCAGAGAGGAAACAGCAACAGGATTGAGATGAAAACAAACAGCACACAGAAAACAAACAAACCTGTTCCAGTCGGTGACTGTAAACTCGGGTTAGTGTGGCTTCTAGAGCACTTCCCATAGATGGAAAAACACAACAATAGTTACAGGTGGCTTCTAAGGGAGGTTGTCAAAAACTTGGGTCTTCAAAATGCCACAAAACACAGATTCTTCAGAATAGGAAAAGCCTTAGGTTTCAGTTCCAGAATATACAGACATTCAATTTATCTCCATTTTTATCACACAAACATCAGGTTTTACACATTGTCACTGTCAGTGCCACTCTCATTGTCTTCTCCTATGTGTTAGTAAAGTCATCACGATGAGATTTACAAATGACTGTCATTTAGGCACTCCTAAACTGTCTCTACAGGCAGGACTCAGAGCTCACACCACCTGAACAGGAAAAGAGTAAAGATGGGTGGCAGAAAATTCCTAGTGCTATATATCAGCAGCAATGATAAAAGGAACATAACCAAAGTTCTATTTAATAAGCTCCTGCTCCCTGTTTCCCCAACACTTTGGGGTTCCTTTTAAGAGGTCTGTGCACAAGTCACACAACCACTAAGGATACACTTTGTATTTTCTAGAGGTGGACAAACACTCCCAAAGCTCTGACCTACTGAGACTGCTCTGGTGACAGGGAAGAATCTACTCCACATACAGTGTATGCCTTTAAAATATACATGCAGGGGGGAAAAGCTGTGCAGAAGATGGTCATGGAGAGGAAGGAACTGGGATGTAGCAATTACTGGAAGTTGGAAACAACTATTTACTCTTCCCCTGAATAACTTAAAAAAATAATTCACCATGGCAACAATCATACTTCACAGCAGATAAAGCACTGAATGCTACAAAGCCTTTGCAAAATGAATTATGCACCAGTATGTAGCATGCACTTTCTTTATGACACTGCACACATATTCCTACAAAATTTCCTTTTAGACTCATCTGGCACTTGCTTTTTTACTCTGCACCAAATCCTACCTGCTTTTCTGACTTCTGTCCTGCTCTGATCTCATGGATCTGGAATTGTTGAAGGAATTAATTGTGTTCCATTCAAGAGAATAATGTAACATAATTAATGCATTAATTATTTTCTTAAGTTGAATGGAATGCTATGTTGAAAAAGAAAAAAACTTTATTTCCTCCCTTTAACAATGGCTGCTTCTCTCAGGATTGCTCAAATCTCATCATATTAAGAGAAAATTCATATCAAAGTTACAATTATGAAAATTGGTAGTACATTGTCTTCTCTATTTAAAATACAAATACAAGTGATCAGGCTTTGACAGGATAACAGAAGTAAGGCAGCAATGTGTACACAAAACATACATTCCTACACCCAGTGCAGATCAGCTAAAGCAGTGTGAAAACTGGAGTATATAATACATTTTTGAGTTTCAATAGTTTCATATTAAGATCAGAAATTCACAGATTAGCAAATAATTCAGCAGTGGAAGCACACAAGAAGTGTGGAAGTAGAAAAGGACCTCGACCCTGCCTCTGAGATTTTCTGCTTATTCTTAAGTGGATGCATCTAAGGAATATTTAGGTTAAATTTAAACCAAATCAATTCAGAACAATGAAAACTATTCAGAAATTACCCAGTTATACAACTAATGGTTGCTCAGACTAATAAACCAAAATAAAACTGAATAATAATAACGAAGACCTAAAAGAAATTAACTGCTGCTTCACTGAAGAGATTCAGTTGTTATCAGTAATTCCCACCACGTTCAGGTTGGTATCGGCCACTATTCATGATCCTGGTTCAACGTGAAAGGAGGAGGTTATGCACAAAGATTTACTACACGGGAACAGTACCTAATGCAACAGTTTACTGCACCCCCTGTGAGAAGCCCTGCAGTGCCAGGAACAGGCAGAACACTTGTCACTGGCCTGGAGGTCACCCTGCAGCCTGGTGTCCAGCTCAGCCCCGAGGGGGGACACAGCAGCACCACCGACCTACACCCCACAGCCCGCAGCTCACCTTTACCCACACGGGCCGGGGGTTGTGTCTTCACAAACACCGGGGGAGAACCCGAATGGAGTGTCTGGAACCACTAGGTGTCAGCAGAAGAAAGTGCACGGCCACAGCTCCCATCCGAAATTCTGAGCCTGGCTTCCCAACAGCACCCAAGGGCTCAGTACTGCAAACCACCTCTACACACCCCGGCATCGCACAGCCAGTTCTGCTGGGGGTGACCTACTTGGGGGAATTAAATATTTAGGACATGATAAAAACTGCAAAAAACCGGGGAATTTGAAAGAAGTCATTCAAGTGAACAAAAAGCTCACACTGGTGCCACTGGTGGAAATTTAAGTCACAGTCATAAAGATAATGTGCCTCAACACAGCCCAGTAAACTCCTGCTGCTGCCGTGTTTGACTGTATTAACAGCAACTGAGGTTTGTGGGGACTGTAAGTACATCACCCCTAACAAATACTCTTCTCTACTTCACATCCAGCTTAGTGCAGCTACAGAAAACAGCCGAGGACACAGCGCTGAATCAGTTATTTTGTTGAGTAAATCTTATTATTAGACTTGCAAACTGTATTATCTGGATATGTTTTTTCACACAATTTCCAGTTACCAAAGGCCTCAGAAAGTTCAGGGCAACAGAAACTCACTGTCAGTGTTCTGGTTTATATGTACATTGCACAACCTTGCATCTCTAGAGTAAAAGCCTCTGAACAGAACAAGAGCTCTTGCTATGTGTAAGTATAACAACGTGAATTTAAAGCCTACTCTGAAACACAGTCTGGGCCTGCACTGAATAATGAAAAAAGAGCTTCACACCATTTATCCTGAAAAGCCAGCTCGTACCAGAGAGATGGCCTATGACATTCAATTGTCTTATAAGACAAAAACTATGAAAGGAGGAAAAGCTGCTGCTGCTTCTTTAAATTCATTTCCTAATTATCAATGATTTTAAATGAACAGTCAGATGTCTCCAGTTATGCCTTTTATTGACATGAAATGCAAAGAACCACATCATGTTTGGTATTGATTATGCCCCATATTTACCCGACGTGAAGGTGACACATGAATTAGAAACACTTGCAATTTTTCTTTAACTGAATCTTAATACTGAAATACATAATAAGAAATGAAATTTTTTATTTGAAAAAACTTAGGAAAGAAATCCCTGAAAATTTCAATTTCCTGCTTACAAAATTGGAGTTCATGACTTATTTGTGCAGCTACGTTTACAAGTTTTCTTTGATGGAATGACAGGCAAACCAAACCATTTCTTCTACTTCCTCAGGTTAGCTTTGCCTCCAAGTTGCACTCTCTAGGGGTGTGCCACTGTCAACTCATTTCAAATGTTCATCTTTAACATTCAGCCTTCAAAATACCAGATGGTATTTCCAGAACAGCAATTTAAATTTTTATTTTCCTTCATAAGTCCCTTAACTAGTTAATCTCACACACACATCCAGGCAAAGCATACACCAATATTCCCAGAGTTGCCTGGCAACTACAGGGAGGAACATGGGAGAACAAGGAAGCCTGCATGGATGGAGGGGAGTCAGTGTCTCCCTGGCAGGGATAAAGGAGGCTCAGAGCCAGAGTGCCTCACTGGTTGCATTTTTGTTATTTATATGGACCCTATTTTAAATACCCCCCCATTATTTTACCTGAGATGCTTTAAAAGCCCAGTTCTTACACCCAGACACACACAAGTCAATACAATTTATTTTTTCTGCACACAAGGATTCCCCCAGTAAGATGTGGAAGGACTCATGCTGACTTCAAAAGTCCTTTCTGAACCCTGAATATGAATCACTGCAATGATGCTTATTTGATGGTGATAACTGGGCTGTTTAAAATTCACACTAAGCTATTTTTTCCTTTTGGCTTTGAAAATAACAAGCTGAACTATAATACTGAAGACACTTCAGTTACTGAAACATCCTCAAGGAACACTCTGCCTGTAGTCCAACTTTTGGCATTCTCATTTAACATCACGATTAAAATTTGATTTATCACGTGTCTGCAGGGCAAATCTCTTAACCAATCTTCACAGAGCAAGAGAAAGCAAAATACACCATGTTTTCTCAACCAGCAGGACTTCATTGTCACTCCACTCACTGAGCCTCCCCACTCAGAACCCAGCACGTCCCAGTGGCATTCCACTGCCACCACCAATTTTGTGGTGGAGGGATGAGGGAAGAAGGTATTAAGACAAAAGGACATTTTGTCCTCTACAGAGATCTTGTTAAGCAGCCACAGGTCTAAATAACAGCAATTCAAACAGGGCCACAAACTCTGTGTCGGGATTTACCACTGCACTGGACTCACACATGTTCTTCTCTTGCTTAAGAAATGGGAACACAGAATATTCTGGAAACATTCTGGGGATCACTCTGCAGTTAGTACTTTTCATCCACCATACTTCTGGGACATATATCACGAATCACACCTGGATGTTCCTCATACTATTTACCTTGTCCCTGTCTATGTACAGACTTTAAAAGAACACCCTTCAATTCAAGGTAGAACACCAGGGTGTCACAAAACATGTGGAAATACATTAGTTTGGCAGGACTGATTTGTATTGAAGTCCATGAAGCTACTTGCAGTAAGGCAGGAATAGATGCCTCACTAGAAGGAATAAAACCCAAGATCAAGTACAGCCACTCAGATGGCACTAGAGATCCCCCCTGAACCAGGAGCAAGAGACTGAATTTTCCTAAGAGACATTTATTGTCTGTAGTTAAAACTCCATTCTCATGTTTCTATAAAAACACAATTTCTTTACTAATTATGTTCTTAAAATCCATGAGTCCATAAATTTGCATTTTTCACAGTTAAACATACATTGTGTATAAAGATTTTTCCTACCTTTATAAAAAACACAATGAAGAGATGGGTTTGGCAGGGAGAGGAAATGGCCAGCTCTGCCTGCACTAGAATCCCTTTATACTTCTTTATCATCTCTCTTCTAACTTAGCTGCCTTCAAAACCAAGGAATACCTACACCTCTCCATACAAAGGTTTCTTTCTGAGTGATGGATCATTCCTGTTGCACCTCTTTCATTTTGGAGACCTGAACACTGTTTTCAGTATAGGCAGCCAGAGAGCCACCATGCTGACCTTAGTAAAAGCAGGTTATACTACATTTCAAATTGTTAGGTTTTTTTTCTCCACCACAGCTGCAGATTTACATCCTATGCCTTCTAATTGCCTACTTACAGGTTCAATTTTCAGGGCGTTTCTGTAGCTCCCAAAGAAAGCTGCTTGTGCTTTTAGAAACGCTCTTGCAACACCATCTCCAGTGGTTGTAGAGACTTTCTTCAATCTGTTCTTCAGTGCAGAAACCTGAAATCACACAGCAGGTCTGGATCACTCTCGTATCACAAACAAAGCGTAACACACTGGGGCAGAGCCAAATGAAAAACGTGCTAACCACAGCAGCAGTTATGACAAAAGGCGACATTGTGAATTCAGAGTTGAATTTTTCAGTTCTGAAAGCATTACTTTTCAAGCTGTTTTGCTTCTCTAAGATACGATTGGATTCTATTCAGAAACCAATAGGACAATAAAAGCTTCACTGAACCCTCCCTCCCACTTAAAATCCCCTGTTAACATGCTGCTGAGTACTGTTTTAAAGGTAGTCCATGAAGTTCTGTGTCATTCTTGAATCCATGAAGGAATTACAGCTAAATTAATTCAAACATCAGACTAATAAGAGAAACTGCTCTGCATAGCTGGGCCATGCATCACCACCACAGTTAAGAACAAACTCCAGAGGTTTGAAAAATGTGTTTGCCCCAAATAAATTTTCCTTTAAGGCTATATTCCCTTTTATTTCAGCCCGTGAGCGCTGTATTTGTGGCTGTGGGGGTTCCCTCGGCCGGTTCCCACACACCCAACAGCCGCTCTCCCTCAGCAGCACTCGGCGAAAAAACACCCACAACGTGCTCGCGGGCTCAGACAGGGAGATATTTACCCACGAGCAACAGGCTCGAATTTGGAAAGCTAACTGAATTTACTGCCAATTAAAATACAGTCAGATAGCGAAAAACAAAGACAGAAACTTCTACACCTTCCCCCGCCGCTTTTTGTCAGCTGAACTCCCCGCCCCGTCCCCGCCTTCCCTCAGCCGATGTCAGTCCCAACAGCTCCTCCCTGGCGCTCCTTCCTCCTCGCACTCTTCTTCGCGCTGCCATGCGGCGTTTTGCCTGTTTTCATGCGATTCTGGAGCGGTTTGCCGAGGACTCGGCCGTGCCCGGCTGTGTCCTGTCCCGGCCGCCCCTCACAGTCCCCTCACATCCTCTCACAGCACCCCCTCAGCCCGTCATGGCTCCTCACAACCCCTCAGAGGCCCTTACGGCCTTCAGGGCCCCTCACAGCCTTTCATTGTCCCCACACATCTCCACATGGCCCCTCACGTCCCCTCACAACCCCTCATGGCCTCTCACAACCCCTTATATTCCCTCACGGCCCTTCACAGCCCCTCATGGCCTCTCACCACCTCTCACATCCCCTCATGGCCCTTCACAACCCCTCAGAACCCGCATGGCCCCTCACAGCCTTTCACAACCCCTCAGAACCCGCATGGCCCCTCACAGCCCTTCACAACCCCTCA
>WEIV01017115.1:600455-650636 GCA_013390005.1 Calyptomena viridis
ACCCCTCACAACACCTCATGTCCCCTCACGTCCCCTCATAACCCCCCACATCCCCTCACAACCCCTCACAGCCCCTTACATCCCCTCACGTCCCCTCACATCCCCTCACAGCCCATCCCGGCCCCCTCACAGGGGATCCAGTTCCATCCCTCCCACAAGCACATCCCCCAGTTCCTCCTGCATGTCTTGGATTTCGGGAGGGCAAAGTGATTCCTCATCTTGCTCCATGGGTGTTATATATTGAATCCACACTGGGCACTACTTGTTTTTCTCTTAGAACCAGATGTTATCTTTGCCCTTGTGTTTACCAAACAGTTGCAAAGACACTTCCCTTTAAATATTCTGCACATTTTGCTGTAGAAGGCATTTCATTACAGTTATTTGGTATAACAGAAATAACCAAGGGCATGTCCAGCACTGTTTATAAATCGGAATGCTGTGGCTTATGCCAATGATCCACGCATTAATGAGCCCACAAACCCATATTAATACAACACATGATACCAGATTTAGTCTCATACCCGTAAAATAAGCTCACTCCAACTCAATGAGATAATGTCCCTCAAGGAGCTCTGTAATTCTCTAAATGTAAAATCGTCAGATTTTCAAACCCAAACAACACATTTCATGCTTGAAGGGGTCTGAACTTGTGGGGATGAAATATGAATTTTTTTCCTATATTAACTTATGTAAAGCCATTTAAAGGTAGTTCTTAAAAGTGCAATAAAACATCCAGAGCTCTAATTAACTTTCAAATCCATTTCAAATATTGTTATAAGGTTTTTCTTTAAACATCCATGGGAAGATACAGAACTTGCCAGCTACATACAAAGAAAAGGTTCTACACTTCATTTTAAAGAAACCAGAAGTTCAGAGGGCTGGTCACAGCCTTTCTGTGCTTCAGCTCCCTTGGTTGGTACAGAAGCAGAATACTGACAGGTCTATTGCCAGTGTCTGTTTTGTATGTGTGCAGGACTACTGCAATAGGTATGTCACAGCTTTTTAACAACAAAAAAAGTCAACAACAACATATTTAAAGAGACTAACAAGTAACAAAAAAAACCCCAACCTCATACTTTCTATGGAATAAATTAGTACGTAACTCAAAGTGGATGGTACAAGCAGAATTAGGTTTGTTTCCTGTCAAAAGAGGCAGTTATACTTAAAAAAACTGAAAAGACTGTGACCACTGAAAACGAGGATTATTTCTAGCCCAACAGACACATATACATGCAGTCTACCCTGAGTGTTTAAATAAGATTTTTATACTTGTGGCAGTTGAGGTGTAAAGGTCCGATTTCAACCCTCACCATGTTTCAGAATGCAATCTGTGCAATGCAGCAGAATGAAATGGTTCAGTAAAGGTGCTAGTGGAAATTCTTTTAATTAGGTCCAAGGCTTTTCAGTTGTCAACATGAATAAAGCAAGAAACATTCTACTGCAAACACAGCGTAAGAAATAAAAATGGATTCACCTTTAGGAAAATGGTTTGGCTACAGAGCTGGAATTTGGCACTTCTGGCTGTCCTGAGAGCAGTTCATTTCCCTGTGTGAGAACCAGTACCACCAGCTTCCTACCTGTGGTAACCTGTGAGTGGATGGACAGCAGGAGCCACACAGCTGAGGCACTGACATCCCCCCAGCACACACTGCCCTCCCTGCACCACGGCTTCATTTAGTAACAACTACAGTTACCCACAGCCAGCCTGGGCTTTATCCCTTGCAGTGTGCAGCTCTGACTACAATTACAACTACAAGATGACACTTATTTGGAATACATGAAAAATCCATAAGGGTTGCATAAAAAAAAAAATTACTACCCCCCCTCTGCAATTCGTTGCAACACAGACGGTGGTGTAGGAGACTTGTCAGCAGCAGATGCACTTATTGTAATCACAGTCCTTAATAAATCTTTTTAATATTGACTATTTTAAAAGGAAAGTTGCTTCCCAGGGTGCTCTCATGCTGCCAGATTTTCAGCAATACATCAGAAGCAGAAGGTGAAGGAGGGACAGATTTCACATTCCAAAAAGCGAATGAGTAACACAGTAGTACACCTTGATTTTCAGGGCACTGACCCAAACAGTTCAGGCAGCCTGACAGCCAACAGGTACTGCTGAGGTAGCTGGAGCAAAGAAACAACTTGAACTGACTCTGCTGGAACTGCCTCAATGCTCTCCAGCTGCTCTGACACAAATGCTAAATGGAAAGACCTTTTGGGTGGCCTGTGTTTGTTTGGATCCTAGGAATTAAAGAACAGCTCATTCTAGTTCCCAAGAACCAACAGCTTAGGTGACTCGCAGAATAACCCTCACAATTCTGAATTGTAAGTGAGGTATGTTTTATTCAGCTGAGACACATGTGGAATTATTTCTCAAAGCTAGCAACATCACTCTCGTGAAACTCAAGCACAACTCACTACCTGAAGCTCTAAAATAATCATTGGACTGCATTTACTTGATTTAAAAAGCTGATCAAGGAGAGGGGGAAAACAGCTTTAGAAATGTTCCACTGGATTAATTACCTGATGGTGAATGCATCACACAGAAGATGTTTTTCCTCACTGTTGAATATACATAGATTTAATTTAGCACAGTAAATGTTGTCTATTCAGCAGTGCATGAATTGCTCACTGCTCACATTAAGTAGCGAAGCTGACAGAGGAGTTTGACATAACAGGCATTTATGATCAGGAAACTCCTGAAGACATTTTTAGTTTCTCAGATCATAAATGCATCTATTTAGACCAAGACCAGAGGGGAGACACAGTCCCCAAATCTCCCCACATTCTCCCAGGGAAGCAAGAGGAACAAAAAAAAAGAAAGGAAAAAAAAAGTATAATGGATTGGCTTTAGAGTCTCCCTGCTGAGATGAACAACTTGATCCACTTACAGTTCCAAACACATGATGCATGAAAGAACTGACAGAAATTCAATTCTTGCACAGCAGAGCAGCTGCTCTCTAGTGGTCAAAGCCAACTCTGGAGCAGTGAGAAGGGAGAGACCTGGAGGGGAAAACTGCCCCATCCAGGTAATGAAACAATACAAGGGACCCGATCCGACATAAACCCTCAGCCCAGACATTAATTACACAACGCACCACGACTCGAGTTAAAGCTTTGTTGGGAAAAATATTAATCCCAGCTGTATTTATATAGCAGTTGTGAAAAAAAATACCCCACGTAGGCTACTGGTGAGTCCTGCCAGTTAATTGAATTTGCTGGCAGCACTTCCTCTGCTCTGCTCCAAACATCCTCCGAGATAAAATGGAGCTTTTAAACAGACCTGTGGAAAACCGAATCAAGAAATTTGAACTAATAAAACACAACTCTCTACTGTTATAAAAGTGAAGTAAAAGTAAATAATGAAAGGAAGGAAGTCTCTTAAAATTTATGACATTCCAAAGCTTGAAGTCCTGTGTTTATTGCAGGAGTCTCTTCTGATGTTCTACAGTGCACCCACAACAGCTCTTTTAATGAAGTCTCATAAAATCTAATATAATACTTGATCGTTGACAAATCATATACATGTTTGAGGCCCTGCACTCACTGTATCCAGACATTTCTTACATAATTCCATGAAATTTACAGGTCTGTCATTCCCGAGTTGTGGATAATGGCACGAGCAGTGACCAGCTGGCAGATTTGGATGCTGGGAGTGAAATCAAAATGAAAAAGTATATAAAGCCAGAAAAATTCATGGAAGCAACTTTTATAGACTGAATGCTTGACTAAAGCCCAAATGCTCACAATCAAGATGGCCCTGTCCTTTCCTCCCAGCTCCCTGTGTTTGCAGGATGGATCCCCCTGCAGATCCCAGGGGAATGCTGGGGGTCACAGCAGGAGCACTGGGGATTCACCATCACTGGAGTTTCTCCTCAGACACACCAGATTATACTGAGCTCCCTGCGTAGCAATTTTCATTCCCAACTGCACATAAAAGGGTCCAGATCTCCCTGTCAGCACAGTATTTCCAACCAGCAAAAGAAATCCAGCCCTTCCCCTGCCGTGTTCTCCTAAATATCCACCCCTGCCCTAAAAACAGCTTCTCACAGTCCCACACACTCCTCTGCTCTCCCCCCTCAGCTTCTCCAATGCAGGTGATTCCAGCAGCAAGGGGATGGCCTTGTGTCCCTTTATAGGGAAAGAGCAAGTATTTCACAACATTTCTATCAAGTTATTAAAAAAATCAAATAATTTACCAAGCAAAAGCGTGAATGAGAAAGAAAATACTGACTTCTAGCAGTTCCTGAATGTCAAGAAATCCATTTCATATCACAGGATATAAAATGCACAAAGTTCCTTAAGGCTCACCTGGAGGCAGTCACAGGGAAAAAACCCACCAAATTTCATTTGGAAACAGAAGTTATCTAAAACTGCAGGATTTCCAGCTCACATGACCAGTGGCTAATTTTCATTAGGAATCTTCAAAACTTGTCTGCTAATGTTCCAACAAACATTCTTTAACCCTTCAGAACAGGAAAGAATTGAGGAAAAGCAGTTTGCTGCCAGTAAGGAGAGTAACCAGTGAGGCACCTCAGTGCCAGCAGCTCCCAGGGAAGTGCTGCCAGCTCATGGAATAGCTGGGTACAAGGATTGCTGGGTAACAGGGACTCCATACACACCACGTCATTGGGGAGGCTCTGAAGGTCATCAAAAGGAGTTTCCAGTGTGTTGGTGTCCACGTTGAGAATCACCACATCTTCCAGGGCCATGCTTCTGACTTTCTAAAGGGGAGCAAATTCAAGCAAAGGGAAAGACAATGTAAGTGGAGGAGTTAGTTAAATTTTATGCTTAAAGGACATAAGTGATGGCAGAACATCACAGCATTACAGAACTCCAGGCATTTAGAAACAACCAACATTCCAGTCTTTCTGTCATTATTTGTTTTATTTATTCACTTTACAATGCTGAAAAATTAACCTTCAGTTGGCAGAGGGAAGTTCTCAACATCACACATGCTGACATTTCTGAAACCAGAGAGTTTGTGGCTATTCAAGCAAAGATTCATTTCAAGCACTTCTACTGGTGTTTGTCTTAATTCTTAATTCTGATGTCCTGATTGCACATTTAGCAGCTTCCAGCTGGGTCAGGATTTCAAGTATATCTTTTTATATGTAGAAATTAATTTCAATAACAATAAAGAGTGGCTTTTCTCAGAGTTAAGAGTTGCAGTAAGTCAAGGATGGGAACTGACTTCTAAATTCCAGGTTGAATTTTGGAACTCCAACAGAGACAAGTTTACAGCTGCATTTAAGTAAAATGGATCCTATCAGAGGTTAATTAATTCCACATCCTGCTCAGCAAGTCTGAACTTTTTCTCCTGTTCCCATGAATTAAGGGAAAGAAAAGTCTCTAATCTAGTCTGAGGGTTAAAACATCATCTGTAACAGTCTGTGGACAGAGAAGAGAAAAGCAGAACCTGTTTCTCAAAAGAATGATTATTAATACCTGTGACTTCAACTGTCCAAAAGTATCAGTGATCTGAGCAAATTTTAACATTGTCAGACTTGATTTCCTTGCTTAAGCAAATTAAATGAATCACTGATACCAAACAGAGCAGCATTTAAATATTTAACACTTCTTCCACTAACAGGAGAATTGGATCTTTTTTTTTTGACTGACTAAACCCACAGGTTTAAGCTCCCTTCAAATAAAGCTATGAAAATTCAGAATCAGAAAAAGTGGAATTATAGAATACGGTAATTGAGGAAATTTCCCAGTGACACTGTAAATAAGGGTTTAAGTACCTACATACCTACACACATGACCAAATGCAAGTTACTGAGGGGGAAAGTGAACAAAAACATACTCAATATTTAATTAAGGTTTTGTGGAGTGGGGGAGATTGTTTCCTTTAAAATAAAGGAACTAAAGTCCTAAAACAATGGCAAAGTTGAGCCTGAGGCATCTAAATAATTACCCTCAGTTTTCAAGGCTCAGTCCTCTGTCTATAAAGCAAACTGCTGTGTACTTAGGGCTAAAAAAACCCCAACAACCATAAAAACCACTTTGCAGACATGCAAGTTTAGGTCTTCATGAGACATTTCTTTAACTTAAATAGAAGAATATTACGTTTAATGCTTTCCATATAAAAAGCAGCAGTACTGCAGGACAAACCAGGTACTTTGGCTTCCAGGAACCAAAGGTCACCCCGTTGGCTGCATCTGATAAACTCTAAAGCAATCCAGGAGCCTTGCTCCTTCTAGGAGTCCGGAAGCACCAGACAAACTGATTTGCTCCTTCCTGTCTCACAAAATTAAAAATCTCACTTATACTCAGAGGAGTCTAAAAACCTCCAACAAAAAGGCCTTGCAAAGCACTTAACCAAAGCCAGAAGCTTGTCAAACTCGAGTGCTGGCAGGACAAGACAGGAGGAATGAAAACCTTGTCCTGATTCCTGCCCAGACGCAGCTCACGCGTGGGGAACAATCCGGGGGCAATTCTGCTTTCCTTCAGCACAGCTTGGGCTTCCTGGGGCACAGCCCAGGCTTGTGACAAGTGGCCAGGGAGGACAACACACAATGGTGCTGCTCATGGGGCAGGAGCTGGAAATGCTGCTCAGTGGAGTCATCTCCACACAGCCCATCACTGTATCCAAAAGGAAGGTGATATTAAACTCTGCTCTGCTGCACCTTTACACCAGCAGAGCTCAAGCTTACTTCAAAACTTCTCAATATTTGTACTAAGGCAGTGGATTTCCCTTGACACAAACCCTCGGATTTAATAAACCACCAGAGACTAACTTGATTAATAGCACCTGTCTTGCAATGCATTTGAAAACATGTAATTTTTTGATAGGCCAATTGTGGCTCATCCTAGAGAAGTACAGGCTGACCAGTTCATCTTAATCCTTAGCTGGTTTTATCATCTCTCCTGCCACTATCATCTTTGATAAAGGTATTATGAGATAGTTATAAGGGCTTTTGTCAAATAATCACATGCTTCTCTCACCAGACATGGCACCTATCAGCCCAAATGACACAGAAATAACAGTATTTACTCTCTGGTTGGAATTTGAGTAAAAATTCCCGTCATTCAGCTGCATTTCTCACATTAAATCCCATGGGACTCTATGAATCACAACAACATGTAGATCATTTTTCACAAGTACAGTTTGTGTGTTGTCATAATTTTCTGGAAATTTGAAGGGACAGCCACAAGCCACACATGGTCCCAATCCATATTTCACAGCTTCCTGAATAGCTGAACTAAATCTTACAAGTAAAGTGATACCTGTTGAGCAGACTGGACTGTATTCAGTATGTTCATATTTTGCTGAAAAAAAGGTGGAGAAGCAAAGACCAAGAGGAAACATGAACATTACAGTTTCCTAATCTCATTTTCCTACAGACCAGGGATCTGCTGGGTCAAAAGGAGAGGTTCAGTAAAAATGTGCATCACATCTCACTCCTGAAAACCTTTCTTAACCATCCTTGCCCAATTACTTGCAGCCATAATTAATCATCTAAAATCCATCTAAATCAAACTAACATCTACACCTGCCTTTTATTTTAAATGTCTCTTTTTAAAAGAGTGGAGAGGTATGGAAAGCTGGTTTAACAAGCACACTGAACCCATTGTTTATGGCCTCTATAAACATGGCTTAGTAAGAATTACTGACTTAATCAGAGAGAACTTATCTCCTGGTGAAAAGAGCACTTTAAATTTCAGAAATGGCACCTTTACTGTGAAAATCTCTTAACTTTTCAAACAAACTCCAGGGGGCCTTAAACACCAGGTCCGTAAATAAGCGCAGCCAGGGCGCCTGTCCCGCTCCCAGGCACCACACACTTGAAGTCATTTAAATGTTTTATGGGAAAGTTCACAAAAACAGAGAAACTACATTCTAACACAAGTATGAAGGGGTGCTCCTCTGTCTCACCCCCATCACGTGCTGGAAGCAACACTCATCAGTAATACTGACACCAGTTTGCACTAAATGTTAGTTTATCAGCACTGGCTGCAGTTGGCAGATTTTGCATTTTCTACCATAAAAATCCCAACTTAAACTTTTTTCAGGTGAACAATTTTATTGAATAGCTCAATTTAAAAAAAAACAAAATACAAGCCTAATAACCACCAAACACCACCACCATCCTCTTCCCCTCAAAAAACAGGTTTGTGTAACTTCATGGCTAAATCGGTGCCAAAACATGAACCAAGTTATCACGAGGTTTCATAACCAGATACAAATGTGATCAACATATTAAAGAATGTTATCAGAGTAGGAGAATGTATCTTCCACCACTCTTTTTGGAAAGGCAACACTCTCGACAAAAACTTACATTCTAGATACCTCGGGCATTACACTTGAAATTATTACAAAAGTATGATCCACAACAAGTCTAAAATCCATTTGCTTAATGACTTGTCTCTACTGAGTTAATAGTTTCCATTTATTTTCTTACGGAAAACACCCCAATGCTGCAGACAACAATGTGTCAATCTGGCTGCCAGAAGCAGGAAAGGCAACGGATATAAAATTTTATTATTTCATGCCCCAACAGCAGCCAGAAGGACTTAATGAAATGCTGCCCAGATTTACAATCTGAAATGGCTATTCAGCAGACAGCTCTGGTTGAGCGGGACGTGCCCCCTGACCCCGAGCCCTTTGATCCAGGCCCAGCAGGTGGGCCCGACCCCCCTGCCCCGTGCCACCCTTCCGGCACCCTGAGCTGGGGGACAGTCACACAGGTGACTCTCCAGGGCCTCGGCCCAGCGGCTGCTGCCACCCGACACACCAAGTGCACCTTCTGCCTGGCACTGCGGGCTGTGCTGCCTTCAGAGTGCCCCACACACCCCTGCATGGCTCCTGAAAGCACAGCTCAACCTATGCAACCACTGCACAGGAGACAGTTCTGGGAGTCATCCCCTGTATTGTTACACGCATTGTTATCCAGACTGGCAATGTCTGTGAGGGGCTGAACTGCACTCGGGGTTTTAAGACTTGGATTTAAGTGTATCTAAAACCCCTTTTTCTAAATCCTGTGGGAAAGCTGCATTTTTTCACTTACAGGTAGAAAAGGCATTGATTTACTAAGTATAAATGGGTGGAAAAAGTTAATCACTACTCCTCACCCCAATCAAAAAATGTAATTAACACTGCCAGTGGCAGATGCCAGTGGTCAGTGAATTCTCAGGGTGTGTCCTGTGGAAGGGGGACCCGTGGCAGGGCCAGGGCTGAGCCCAGACTGACAGAGCCCATGCTCAGGGTTCCTTAGCTCAGACTCACTAATTGGGCTATGACTGGATCCCAGACAGAGCATCCTGACACCTCCCTGACCCAGGCCAGGGAAATGTGCCAACAAATGCTTCCAGAATAGGTGTGTGGGGTCCAGAGGAGCCAGCTTTCCACTCACCTGGCTGCACAAGGGAGAGAAATTAGGTGAGATCAGCCACCCTGTCCTGCCACATGGAACACGGCAGGGATTTCAGTGAACCCTTCTCTCCAGCTTCACTGACAGCAGATTCAAATAAAACAAAAATCTGCTCATACAGCTTTTATGATACATACAACTGTCCTCTTTGCTTAGGAAAAAGGTCAGAAAATCATTCTGAAATGCAACAGGCATTTCACACACAGTTTCACACACAAATTCATCCCGGATCACCTCGCAAGAATTACAGTTCTGAAGTCGCAGAAAAGGTCCTTGAATGACTGGAGTATTAACAAAAACAGTGTAAGAAATGGTTTTGTAATCGTTAACTCTAACTCTGAAGTTGGGTTTGTGCCCCAGTAGAGCAGGAAGAGGGATGGCTGGATCCTGGCACCCAGTTCAGCTGCCAGAGCTCCCCAGTCACAGCCCAACTCCACCAGCCCCAACAGTCAATCCAAACCACATGTGCCCACATTCCGACAGAGTCTCCGGGTCAGGGACATTCCTCCTCCACCAGCACCATCCCACTAATAACCTTCCTACAGCAACAGTTGCTGAAACAATCGGTTACTCTGACAAAATGTAAAAGGCAGCAGCCAAGTCTGACACGGCTTCCAACACAAAGGTCAATTTAATATCATTTGAAGACTACAATAACCTGCAGTACGTAGGCAGAAAAGAAAATTATGAAAGGGGTGTGTTCTTTTGATAGAGTTTCATTTTCCTATCTCATTATTTATCACTACTAAGTACTTATCTTCCTCTAATATGAATTCAATTAGTTCCGTAAGCATGTTCCATTATTCATGTGAGAGCTCCAGCCTTGCTTATCCAACAGCTTATAAACTTTTAGCCTTCTTTGAAGTCACTTTATGGATTGCTAAATGGAAATCTTATAAAGAATGACTAACTAGGTGATGATAGAAAAGCTGAAAAATAAGAGCACAAAACACAGCTCTATATTTTCTACCAAGGTTTTCCCCCATAAATCAGTTGGAGCCCTCTGACCTATAACAGGAGATTATCTTATCTCACTGGAGAACATTTCAGTCACAGCAAATTAGATTTAACAGTCAATGGATATGCTTGATATTTTAATCATAAGAAAAATTTGTCATTTTCCATTAAAATAACTGCTCTTTCCAGAGAGCCCCTGTGGAACACTGGAAACTGCAAACTAAGGTACAAAAGTTTGGAAAAAACCCATCGAGCCGAGGGAGAAGGTGTATTTTGTTTAAAATCATTGACACTTCTGCTTCTTCCAGAGGCCCCATCCCAGCACTGGGATGGCCAAACCCACAGAAACAACACTACAGGCAGAATATTGGGTTTTGCCTCTATCCCAGAGCCCTTCTCCCCTTCCCAGCACAGCACTCAGTGCAAGCCTAGGCTGCCACTGCATTTACTGACACAAGAGGACAATCCTACAGTGGGAGCTGCTGGGGCAGAGCCTGAGCCCACACATTCCTGGAGTCTCTGCACAGGGAAAGGCCCTCCTGCCTCAGCTGCAGTGGGAGGCTGGGGAATGAACTCCTTATGCTGCCACTCAAACACGGGGATTAACAACACTTTGAACACTTTTAGAGTCCTGTTCCCTGAAATTTCAGCATTTAAACAAAAAGGAATACTGAATAATGGCAGTAGTTTGTAGTTCTAGTTTATAAAATTATTTTGATATGGAAAAGTTAATATATTTTTAAAAATACAAAACTGCTGGATCATAAGGAAAAAATTGCTGTTGCAACTCCAATGTTATTCTAACAAACGAAACACACAATTTTGGATCCACCTGTGAAGGAAGGGACAAGGAGAGTGAGCCTCTAGCTTCAGAGACAGGCAAGCAGGTAAACCAGGAACTGTCCATGTGACACAAGTCACCTTTCCCCTGCCCAGGGCACAGAAATTCTTGCCAACAGACAGATCCAACGGCCACTGTGGGGTCTGATGTTATTTTCCAATGGAAAAAGCAGAGTTACTGCAGGATGCACCTCTATCTGTATTCAATTTACCCAAAGAGCCCAGCAAACAGTCTGGTTTATCTATTTAATGTCTCTGATAAGGCACTTTGGAGAGCTGTACTTTGCCAAAGCGTGTCTGCGTTCCAGAATCTCTGGCTATTCAAAAGCCAGACTGGATTTAGTACAAAACAGATTTTTTCACAACTTACTAAAACGGATGAGAATTGGCTTCTCCAAGAACAACTCCTTTTTTTGAGTTTTTACAGATGGAGTTTGGAAGGCCCTGAAGTCTGAAGGAGGGAGACAAAGGAGGAGGCACTGGGTTTGTGGAGCAGGGCAGGAGTGGGACATCACGTGGAGCAACTCCAAGGTGCAAGGACTGTGTTCCTGTCCCCAGCCCAGGCCAACCACACACACCTGGGACACCTGGGACACCTGACAAGTGTCTGCACTGAGGTCCTTCCCAGCCTCTACCAGATCTGGTCCTTATTTTACTGTGCCATAATAATCAGGCCCATGAATGCCTGGGACAGACGTGGGGCAGAAAGTTTCCTCATCAAGATGAAAAATCCATTTGTTCCTAGACACTACCTTGCTCCTGGCTGTGCAGTATCCAAGGGTGATTATCAGAGGCTCAAACATGAGCATATGATGTGCAAACAAATGTACATGTTGACTTTTAAAATAATTGGTAATTCACTAACATGTACTGCAATCCTGTACTTTATTTAGCAATCTAAAGGGCATAAAAAATCATCTGTCCCCAGGATGGTAAGGAAAAGAAAAAAGACATCCTGCACATTCAATCTTCTCATGAAAAAAAATTACTTCTAAAATTACTTCACATTAATGCTGGAAAAGGGGGAGGTTACACAGCACACACAAAGACAGGGCAAGAATATTTGATCAGAGAAATTACACATTTTTGTGGACAATTCAAGAACTATGTAGTAATAAACATTCCTTTATGTGATGTAAACCCAGCTTTTTAAGCTGTTCTGTGTATTGAACGTGAAGGGTAAAGTTCCAACCACAGGGATCTAAAACAGGAACACAAGTCAATTAACTTCCAAGGGCATGTGCAGCTCCCTGATGCTCATCCCTGATGATTTAAGAGCCCCAAAGAGGCAGGAATTGCCTCTTCCCACCCAGAGCACACAGTCCTTGTTCAGACTTCCTGTGCAAAGGGGCTCAATCCATAAGGAGCAGGACTTTCACAGGGACCTGAATTAGAAGTTTGTGTTGTCCCCCAGATACTTTTGAGGAAAGTCATCGACTGTTTCACCAGTCAAAAGCAAATGTGTTATTTCCACTTTTAGAGTTTTGAAAAAGTCACATGAATTACTGGGAATTGTTTATGGGAGAAGCTTTCTGTGAGGGCTGGTTCTCTGCCAGCTTTGTGTTAACATTAACAGCAAGTTCCTTCTTTTCAGATCTCTCGAACATTAAAAAAATTACAATCTGTCTGCAAAAGCCTAAAAGAGAACTGTAACTGTCAACATCGTGCTTTAATACCGACTGCCTTTGTGATTGAGTCAAACCAAGGACTGAAGGGATTAAGTGGAGCCCCAGGACAGGGAGGGCACAAGAGGCTCAGGGAGCACAGGGAGCAAACGAGGCTCCTCAGGCTTTAACAGCATCACGTGTGCTTAACTCAACCCCACAGCACACCCAGACTGACAGCATTATTTCATTTTTAAGCATATGAATGACTGTGTAATTGCTTGTGGAATTTGGCTGTAAATCATAACACTATATATAGTTTCAGAAATGGTGAGACAGACTTACCTCCATCAAACTTAAGTGTATTCCAATGAGGTAGGGCATGGGGGCACTGCAGAGAGGAGAAAAAAACTGGCTTTACATTCCCATAACAGTGAAATAACACATATGACTTATAAAATTAGCTACAGGAAAACACTGGCATACTGGATTAGATTTTGCTTAAAAATTAATATATACATACATATAAACAAACCACATGTGAACAAAATATTATTCCAGATTTGAAAGACTATTTTACTATGCAATATCCTCTCACTCCTGTAAGACTTTAATTTTTCTTGACACCAGAATTTCTGAGTGACTAAGTTCAGGCAGGTACCAAAGGACTGCTGTTAAGCATATCTCTAATACTGGGGTCTTTTGTTAAAAAACCAAAATCTGTTACTGCATTTTTAAAAACATACCCAGAGTATTCTTTCAAAGAGTATTCTTTCAAAAAAATGCATCCTGTTATAGTGTCAAGTGGTTAATTCAGTGTGTAAGTATCACCCTGTACTACAACTTTTGAATTCTTTGAATGAGTCCAGACACACTTTTAAGCAACTTAAGTATAAATCTTGACATGTTTATATTTATAAAAGAAAACATAAAAATTACTTTTGAAGATTCTGATAAACTCCAGAATCCCTGGAACATACACTGATACCAATATTCCCCTGAGAACACAACACCTCAATACCCCAAGAGGCCCTTAGTCCCAGGTTTAGGCCCCAGCACAGGTGGGACACTTGTGTTAGTGAACAGAATGCCAGTGTTCAGGGGGGATTGATCTTTTCCCTCCTGCCTTGCCGGCTGTTGGCAAACAGCAGGAAGGACTCGCTGAGAGCACAGCCCTGCCTGGGAGCTGGATCTCTGTGTACACGGGCTCTCAGCATTCAGCCCATTGCAGCCTCCCACTCGCTGCTCAGGGCCCGGTGCCTGGGAGCCATCAGGGAGGTGCCAGAGCTGCTAATTGCAAATATGGCACATCCTGCCTGCGAAACGGAGCGCACACAGACAGACACAACTTCTAAAATAGAGCCTCCCTTCGCTTTGGATGCAGGAGCTCAAAGAGCTCATTTTCAATTTCAGATGAAAAAATGAGAGAAATGTCACTGTGCTGCCTTGGATTAAAATATCTCCCATATTGCTGCTCTGAGCTGGTGCCTACTGCTCAGTAAGAGCAGTACAGTGCTGAAAACCCCCCAGAGACACCAGACCAGCAAAAATCCCTGCTCCTCCTTTTCCTGAGAAATACCTTTAAAAATATATTTACTGATAAGCATATTAATATTTATGTTGTTTATTAACACACCCCCTCTGTTGGATGCTCTACTGAGGTGGAAACAGCCCCTGCATTAGACATTCCACAGGAAACCACTTTTTTTCCCTTTCTGAAGACATTAAACACAAGTAGCTCCCAAACCCCTTCCCAGTTCCCTGAGAACACTGAGGTGCCATGTCCCCCATCACTGCAGTGAGTGCACGAGGACCCCCTGCCCCAGCTTGTGACAGAGCCCAGAGGGGCTGGTACAGCACAAACTGACCCTGAACCTTCTGATTCCTTGGGAATTCCACAGGTGAGAACCAAAACCCCCACCCAAGTCCTTGCGTGGGAACGTTCACCTCCCAACACGACACTCCCCAGACACACACAGTGCTCAGCTGGGCACTATTTCTAGGTGCCATTTGTTTGATTTGTGGCAAACACCATCCCTTCACTTCCAGAGGGCACAGTCCAGGAGCAACACCACGGCCAGGAATGTCAGAGCCCAAGGACAGAGCCCAGCTTTGGCTGCTCAGTGTCCCCGTGGGCTCTGCTGCTCCGGCTGCTCCCGCCCCCAATGTGGTTCTCATTAGGAACTTCCCTGAACACACAGCCTCCATCCCCAACACTGGGTCAGAGCCTCGGCAGGAAGTCTGAACCTGCAAATGTCTCATCCAGTGGAACCTTGGCTCATGTAATGAAAGGAAGCAGGAAGAGTGTAGTGTTCCAGAGAACTGGCCATTCATTAACATCTCCAAAGGCAGAGTCTGTCACCAAGCACAGGAAAACCTGGACATGTTCTTTAACTGGATCAACAGCATTCTTCTATCCTCCAGTTTATCAACAAAAGAACTATAAGAATGTCTAAACCTTAAAACTATGCACCTCCAGTAAGATTTTAAGGAGTTACAGAAAAGATGTGGCTTAAGATACAAGGATCAGCTTTGGTTGCAAAGAATCATCTCTTCAATTTTGGAGTGACAGACATTGCATGTAAAGGCAATACAGTAAGGGAGCAACAGGGACTGCATAAATAACCTCAATAAAATATAATTCTGGTAAAGAGCATAAATATTTCCAATAAAATCTACCAGAGGATTCTATTCTTCAGTCATCCCTCATCAATCTGACTGAAAAGGAAACACACCTAGAAGTAAATGTTGAAGGTTCATGTCAGGTTGCTTTTATCACTGTTTGTCTTTACCAGGAGTTAATCACATGCCATTATTTGAATACTCCATTATGTGGTGTGTCCCCCTTCCCCTCTCAGAGCACACTGAAACAGTCCTTCCTCACCACGAGACATGAAACACTCCAGCAGTTTTTAATATTTTATCAGGTTAGATGGTACTTCCAAGACTTTCAAGTGAAGTTCAGTGAGACACATCCCTTGTATAAACGGAGAAACACCCGGCACAACCTTTAATCCTCCGGGAGTCCTGGCAGATTAAAGGGGGCCCTTCAGACCAGGCCTTCCCCACTGCCTGACACTTCATCAGTCCTGGGGCTTCTTACAGCCACAACTACTAATTACTCAGAGTTGTTTGCTGGCAGCCAATAGCCATTAAGTGCAAAATTAAGAAGTATCAATTTCTGCCGCACGTATTTACTGCTCAAACAAAGTGCCTGCGAGAGCCCTTGGAACAAAGAGAGGGGTCATTACTCCTCCTGTGCTGCTGCTTCCCAAGGCAATCAGCGTTATTTATAATCAAATGAGTTATATAGGTAAATATCAAATCATTAAAGTAGCAATGCATAAGCATGAATATGGATTTTAGGGACAGAATGGCTGTATATTGCCCATTTATTACGGTTGCATTTTTACAATTTCTTTAATTCGTTTCCTTAGGCAAACTAGAGACCTCCTAATTATGCTCCCAAGAGGTGGGCAACTACTAATTGGAGGAGAAGCAGGTGAAATAGAGGGACATTTCTTCTTAAGTGAAAAAAGCCCAGCCTTAAAAAATACTGCAATTCACCATAAAAAAGTAATGCAGAAGCCCAGAGATCTCCAAAAGGTTCTTGTACACAGTTACACAGGCATTTCACCATTCTGCTTCCCTGCTCCAGGAAAACAGAGATCACATTCACTAAGTCCATGTCTTGATGCACAAACACTGGCTTCCCGGGTGGCTCTCTCCCACCAGGTTACTGCTTCCCTCTCCAGGGATTTCTCCTCAGATTCCTCACTGAAATGCAACAGAATTCAATCCAAAACTGACTGGGCTAATGGATGCAAATGAGAAACCTGAGTGCATGGATTGGATGGATGCAGAGAACACACAGCTCTGGAGGGGAGCAGCCACAGGAGCCCTCAGGGAGTGCCCAGGTGTGCCAGGCAGTGCCAGGGCCTCCAAGGGGCTCCCCAGGCTCCAAGCTTTGTTTCCCAGGAGCAGAGGACTCACCCTCCAGCTCCCCCTCCACCTACCTAGAGGAGCACATTGACTGTACGAGATTTAGAAAATAGGAGAAAGGGACTTAAAAAAGCTCCTGCAGAAAGGGAAAACTGCCCCCAAAGGAGGATTTGTTCAGCAGCTGTGCCAGGGTGCTCTCAGAACATATTCATGTTGGCTGCTAAGCACTCTGTGATAGAAAAGGCTGGGTTAATCCCCCTGCAAAATGTACTGTTGCTTCTGGTGACAAAGCTCTGGGACTCAGGGAACACACTGAGCTGTGGCCCAGCTCAGCAAAGACAGGCCTTTCTTACAGGCTCGTGTTAAACACAGGCACTGAGAGCACAAAGGGAGAAAACAGACGCAGTGGGAGGGGGTTTATGGCACAGAAAATCCAACTGGAAAAAGTAGTGAGCAAAGCTGATGGACTGTTTCTTTCACATTCAGAAACATTTAAATTCCCAGTAAAATAGATGGACAAGATCTGGCCAAACATAAGTAGCTGCATGTGCCTGACTTGGGGCTTGTGGCAGCATCTCATTAACCAGGAATTTTGGCACTTTAGAAACAAACATACAAACAAACAGCAGCCCAAAGACACCAGCAGGGCAGCTGTGCTTCCAATGTTTCCTCTGTTGTTCTGTACTCAAAGGAACAGGCAACTGTGCTTTAAGGTGTGAAACATAATGACAGTATTGCCACCCACTTCTGCTCTCCTCCACCCAAAATCTTTCCTTGGGCTGAAAATATGTCAAAGAATGGTGCCTAACTAAAAAATAAAAATAAAGGACTGCACTCTTCCCCTTGCTTCCCCTCCCACCCCCTGACCTCAACTAATGTACATGCCAGGGAACGACAGCAGCCATTCCAGATCCATGGAAGTGGTGCTGCACCACCATCCCTGACTCAGCAGAGTGTTTTGGAGCACTCTGGAGACACAGCACTCTGGCATTCTCAGTTCTGAGGGCAGGTACGGCAAGAGGAACGCAGGGGAACAGAAATACTAAGTTTAAGAAAATCCTTTCAAGAGGGAAATGGGAAGCAAAAGGCAAATAATCACAGGTGGAATATACTTTTTTCAAAAATTTTCAAAGATCACGAGTGACACAGTCTATCCACCCTTCTGTGAGTTTCAAAAGAGCAGGAGAAGATTCAAAAGCATCACAGCAGAGTCAGTAAAAGGGCACAGTCAATTCATTGAACATGACATTCTGTATTCATAAGAACTAAAGAATTCTCAGTGCTTTAAACTGTGTTCCCATTTCAGCTCTCTAAAATTCTTATGTCGTATTTGCAAAATAAATAACCCAGAAATAATTAAAATTAAATTAAACTCTTCTGTTTTAAAGATTCTCAGGTCACTTCCCTTAAGAGGCAGACACCAGTAAGCAGAAATACTGCCTTAAAGCAGAGAGCAGGAGCTGATTGCTCAGTCCTCCCAGGCAAAAATGACATCTGCAAGTTCACATGGTTACAAAATAGATGGACTCTATTTTGAGAAATATATTTATGGCACATAAATTATTGCTAAATTGACTTATTCAAACAATGACAGAGTGTGTAGCTACCTCTCCAATTAAAGTTCCTAGCTGGGCAAGGAAATCAGTTGTTGTATTTGTGAGCGTGCAATTACACCCTGCCCAACAGCTACACATTTTGAAATCATACTTCTCACGGTGTCTGGCTCCCTCCTTCCACAGCCATGAAAGAACCCATTCACAGGGGCTCAGTGACTTGTGGCTTTCTCTCCTCAGGTTCACTGCCCAAGTGTTTGCTTTTTGCACCCTCCCGCTCCCTCCTCGCCCTGGGCGCGGCCCCTTTTCACAAGTCTTTGTCCCGGAGTCAGTGAATAACCAACTAATCTCCCCGGAAAGCCAGCGCTGTCCCGGGCACCAGAGCAGCGGTACCTGGGGGAGCTCAGCAGCAGCCTGGGAGTGTTAATTACACTGAGGAGCCCATTATGCAGGGAAAGGCACCTGCTGGCACCGCAAATGACTGGGATCTGCCCTTCCCGTGCAGGAGGCCAGGAAGGCTCATTTCTCCAGGAGAGAACAGTCTGCAGATTCCCGTGTGTGTATCCGTGACACGGGCACACACAGCAGTTCCAGCAGCTGCCTCTAACCCTCCCTGCTTCAGTGTCCGGGCTGGATCCTCATTGCACCCCAGCAGCTCCTGAAAACACCACCCTTCCCACTCAGCCCCACTCAGAGCAGGGGGCACCTTGGGTTTGGTCTCTGACAAGGACTCTTTACAATGCTGTGGGGCAGAGGGAGCCACAGCTACATTTTCCAGCCATTCCCAGAAGTGCCTGAAGCACCACAGTCCCTCTGTCACACGTTTCTGTGACAGGGAGGCCCCAGAGGTCTCCCAGACCCTTCCAGGAGGGATAGAGCCATCACATCCCTCACCCTTTCCAAGTCCTTCATCTCCTACATGTCCAGGCAGCAGCAGTTCCATGTTTCCCATGTGCTTTCCCCTGTAAAAGACTCTTATTGCCCTTTACATCCCTCTGTTTAAATCCAGGCAACATTTCCCTTACTAATTCCATCCCTGCACACTCAGGCAGCAATTCCATTACTTCTCTAACATGGCCTGGAAGTTTAACTTCCTTAGGAAGCCTGAGGTGAAGTCACTCTTCATTCCCATCCCTAAGATAAATACGTTCTAAACACACACTGATAATGAAGGAGCACCACAGGAAAATGAACAGTCTTTCCCCACTCCCAACAGAAGTTCAGGAGAGCAGGAAAATGAGAGAATCTTCTCCCTGTATCCTGTACCACTGGAGTCTTAATTCAAAGTGGAATATTTAACACAGATGCTGAAAACAGAACTTAGATGTGCACACACACACACGTCTGATGTGCACACACACACACACGTGTCAGATGTGCACACACACACACGTCTGATGTGCACACACACACACACGTGTCAGATGTGCACACACACACACGTCTGATGTGCACACACACACACACACACGTCTGAAGTACACACACACACACACACATGGCCTTACCAACAGTAGTCCAGCAGATGTGGGGGCAGGACAGGAATGTAAACGTGCTGCCAGAACATGGGGTAGAGCATGGCTGCAGAGCCGTGGATGCAGGCAGTTAACTGAAAAACACAGCACAGCTGCATCAGAAACAGCCCAAACCCACCTGCAAATGGTACAGTGAGAAGGAAGGAAGTACAGAATCAACTCTGCTGTCGTATCAACATGTTTTATTAGAAAACACAGCACTGCTGGTAAAAACAAAGGTCCTGGGGGTGAAGCACCACTGGTTTATGGTGGTTCTCATCCAACTGACTTGTGAACAGCTGAGAACATGGTTCATTCAACACACAAAACCTGCAAAGGAACACCCAGTGTTCTGTAAAGCAACAGAAACATGCAAATGAAAACACGAAGGGAACTAAGGAATAATAAAGGCAAACTCCCCAACCCTGAAAATCACCATCCATTAAATATCATAAACCGGCACTGAAATTGTAACACAAACTGAAAAAAACGTGGCACACATTTCTTAAAAACATATCACACTAAACCCAGTGATTAAATCTTGATTATTTAAAAGGGATTTTTATCTAATTGCCCTTCACCTAATCATTTGATTCACTGAATTCCTCATCCAGAAGAGTTTTTGATGTGGGCAGGTACTGAAGTAGCAAAGGCAAGTGCCAGTGAAGCCATGGGGAGAATCCTCACAGAGGAAATTACTGCTCTCAATCCTATTTCAAACGGTAATTATTAATTTGGAAGAGAAGATAAGCAGGATGTTTGTCACATTCACTAAGGATATTAAAATGGAGAGGGTGGTAATGCTCAACAAGGAAACTTCAGCAAAAGCTACAGGCAAAATCCTGTAAGAAAGGATCTGAGCACACACACTTGGGAAGGAGAAAATAAGTAACTGAAGAGAGCACTCCCACAAAGAGGCACATCCAAGCACAGGCAGCAATCACATCCCCCAGCCCTGCTCTGCAGTTTAGAGTGGCCTTTAATCTGCAGTGATACCCAGAACAAGGACTACACTGAGCTTCACTGGGACATGTTTTGAACACAACACTCAGCAAATCCTGCCTGTTCTCTGAAGGCAGGAGCAAATCGAGCATGGAATGCCTGTCTGGGCAGGGGAAGGAGGGAGGAGCTGCTCACAAGGACTGAAGAGACAATTTGTGAGGGACCGAGGTCCCCGTGGTGGCCTCAGGGTGTCCGAGATGAAACTAAGCAAAGACAAATCATGACATTAATCCTAATTCAGTCAGATGTGGTGTAACCTTTAAAAAAAGAAGAGATGACCCTCATTATTATTAATTTCCATTAAGACAGAGCAGTGAATTGCTGAGCTCTCAAAGGGAACCCACAGCTGGTGAAGGAAATGCTGGAGGAGCCAATACAGAACCTTTGGGCTCTGAGTCAGGAATTCACCACGACTGGGTGTAGTCTGGGGTCTGTTCTCTGCCAAAGCCTTTCTGTGCCTGGTGGGCTCATGGGAATGCAGCTCAGGGGACAGGAGGATGGAAGACAGGCCCATATTTGATGTGTTCCTTTTGTGCCTCTGAACAATACAGCCAGTTTTTTACCTTCAAGAGGATCAAAATCTCCCATGATGTAAAAATTTCTGAAATACTTGGAAGAATTCACCATTCTTCAATTTCATCTACATTTTTTTAAGATTGTTAGGATTTGAGGCATGGATTTCTTCTGCAAAGATCATATTTACTCCTCCCCAGTAGCATCTCTTTATGCATTCACTAGTTCCAGTCCTCATTGTGTCAGGTTTCAAGTTTTTTCATAAAAATACAGCTCAAAGAGCTGTAGTTTCTTCAAGGGAGAATGTTATCACACCTGGCTTTCCACTCCAAAGACAAATTCCTGAAAAGAAGCAGCATAACAAGAGAGTCCACAAAGCTCCAAAGCACCCCAGTGCTGATAATGAGTTTCCAGAAGTGAGAAAATGCAAGAATTTAAACTAGATTTGAACAACCATCCTAAAGAAACTGTGCCTTTGGGAGCAGACAGGGGACAGCAAGTACCTGAACAAGCACCTATGGAGTCTCAAAACAAATTATTTTGTGGTCCATATGGGATGGAAGTATTTGTATGTTGGGACACTAAATAAAGCAAATCTAGAAACTACAAAATTTAGAATTAATTCTATATTTATGACTCACGAGACACTAAAGATTTATCCCTGTCCCATTATATTTCAATTTATCCTTAGATTATCCCTACTGGAGAAGATGCTCCTCTCTCACAGATTAGGTGAAAGGCATAGATTAGTTCCACAACATGTAGCAGGAAAAAAGACAAATGCTTTTCCACTATAGTTTTTCCTCTCTGTTCCTAAATCCTTCATAATTTTTGTTTCTATGCTGCAAATAAAAAAGATTTCTGTAAAAAATACTGTTTAAAATTTAATTCCAAATTAAAAATTGGTTCCATGGGGGTGAAGTGGATGATTTCCAACATTATCACACAACATGGCCACTGTTGTAGAGAAGTGAACTCTGTAATTCAAGGAGGCCCCTTCCAAGCTCCCTCCTACTGGTTTTAGAACTCAGCAAGAAAGGATTAGCCAGCCCTAATGCTCATCTCCACAGACAGCTGAGCACAACCTCACTTGGGAGCTGTCCCACCTCAGTATGTGGCAGGAGCTCGGGTCACACTGACACAGCTGAGCACCAGCACTGTCCTGCAGCTCTGAGCTGGGCAGGGCTCAGAAAAACCAGCACATTTGCTGGAGATCTCCCCTGACCTGTGCCTGCCACCCAGGAAACAGGCACTGCACCATGGGGCAGCCTGAGAAATGCCCAAGTGTCACAATCCAGCCCTTTGGAATCAGATTAGTTCCAGGGCCCCGCTCGGTGCAGCTGTTGCTGGAGGGTGTAAGGGGATCCCTGTGGAAGGGAGACCCCCAGTCACTGGGCACTTCTTGCAGTTTGATATTTAATCCTCTGAAAGCCTTGTTTGAGCAAATTAAATCAATGGGATTTTGTCTCAGACTGCTGTAGAACGACAACAGGCCTTTCCCAGTGCAGGTCCCTGGCTCCTGACACACACACTGAGGAACAGAACCGCCTTCAGCATCGTTCTCAGGTCTTTGTTTCCTCATTATCTGGGGCTAAACACAGAGTAGAAAGCTGAGCTACATCAGAACTCAGGGGTGAGAGCAGGGCTGTCACAAAGGGTGTGTATGGAGGTCAAGTCCTACAGGGACAGAGCTGTGGCACCAGAGCTGGGCAAGCTCTGAGCTCTGGGGCATCTCACGGGCATTCGGTGAATCAAATCCATCATATCTTGGTCTGTTTCCTTCCCAAGGGACTAAGGGTTGTATCAGAGCTCAGCTCCCAGGAACAATGGAGCATCCATGTCACAATGGGATTCTTTGCTTTGTACTAACCAAAAATAACAGGTAAAATAGGCTAAGAAATTCCCCTCAGTGTGATGGAGCCAGAGGAACATCTCTGAAATCCCCAAGTTTTAGTCTTTTCAGAGCTTCCTGCAAGACCCCTTCCTACAATGGGAGACAAGCTGGTGCTGCCCTGCTCTCAGCCAGTGAACACACCTCGGTGTAGGGCTGCAGGTTCTCATGGAGAAGAGAATTTGGGATGCAAGGAAAGCTCCAGGCTCAGTTTTGCAGCAGCGTGCTCTCACCAGCAGGTGGGCTGCTGCCAACCACAGGGGTTTATCCATTTTGGCTCATATCTGGCTTTTCTTGAGGAGTAAGATCACAGAATACATAAGGAAATTTAACAGGAATAATTGTTTTAACATTTTGAGAAACCATTTGCATTTCCTTTTGTAGGAAGAAAGAATAAAATCCAAGAAAACAGCAATTATTCTTCCACAGGTTCAGAACACATGGATTCTAAATTAGCTAATAAACACAGTCTCGTTCTAAATCTTATTCAACTCAAGTATATAAGGATATTTAAAACAAAAATTTGAATTTGAGATGATGTATTATAGCACAGAATTGATTCCACCATAAAAGCCTTTCCACCCAGGATGGTTTAATTTTCTCTCTCTTACCTGGTACTAAATTCAAGCCTTAAGTATGAAGTGTGTCTCCCAAAGTTAAAACACATGCAATCAGGTCCCTTCCACTTTCCTGTTGGAAAACTAAAACCTGCAAACAAAGGCAGCAGCC
Source organism: Calyptomena viridis (assembly GCA_013390005.1). NCBI lineage: Eukaryota > Metazoa > Chordata > Aves > Passeriformes > Eurylaimidae > Calyptomena > Calyptomena viridis. Next base: position 624,378 of record WEIV01017115.1, read on the forward strand.
CCTCAGCACCCCCCCACCCTCGCTGCACTCGGAGGATTCTGGGTTTGGTACATTTCCAGTTACAGGGTCTTGGCTTCCGCTGAGCACAGTTTGAAATAAAATAATGCAGCTTGTTCCTACTGCTGGAAGCTGCCGAGCAGGGAATCGCTGGCTCCGAACCAGCACTTCAAACCTGTCTTACACTGTCACTCCAGCCTTGGAGCAGCTTATATATAAAGTTGTGGGCTAAGAACACACAGTATGAATACCCCTCCCTCCCAAGAACCAGACACGCTTTTATCTTGGACAGAGGCAAAAGGAAGAGAAATAGCAGAAAGACAGGAAAAAAAACCCAGCCCCACTTGTGAACTGGCTCATTAAGGAAGGCAAAGTGACAGGTAAGTAATTCCTCTTCCCAGGCTCTGTCACAAAGGGAGAGATTAAACCAACCAACCACACAACCTCTGAAATGCTTTGGGCAGCCCTTCTCTTTTTCCCTCCTCTCTGATCATTTACTGTTCTTTTCATTCTGTAGGGTGCTCAAATAAACACCTTTCCTTCATTTTATTCCATTATCAGGCCTGGATGGATTTTTCCTTATTTTAGTAACGATGACAAAGAACACTGGGCAGAACATAGAAGTTAAGATTTTACAAGTTTTCTATATATGTTTTCTATATATGGCATTAAACTTTGTAATACTTAAATGCTTTCAGTTAAATGTGGGCTTGATTGTAAACATCATTAATAATTATTAATCGGTCCCAGAGGTTACTCTAAGTCTCCTCCTTCCACTTACCTTTCAAAACCACACTCCAATAGTTATTCTGGGATTAAGTATGAGGTCTTTCTCTCTCACTTCTCTGCCCTGTGCTGACAAACCATCTTTAGGTGGTTTTATGGACACCATTTCAGCCTTCTAGAGCATTTACAGTTCCATGAAGCAGTTTTAGTCTCAAACACAAAGCAGGTCATGGTTACACAGTCAGAGACTGGTTAATGCCACGTGAAATGGAAATGGCAGCTGTATTTTAGCCAGGACCACTCAAATCTCAGCCCACAGCACTAGAAGAGAAATTAGTTAAACCATCTTCAGCACTCACAAAGGAAAGCAATCAATAGCCATTTACAGAGCAAACACAAGGACCACGGGGCATTTGCCTGTATAAGGAAAATCACCATCTTATGGACTGCTAAGCCTTGAAATGCATAACAAAACTTTGAACTGAATCAGGCCTGTGCTTGTTTTGATCTCCAGCCATTTGCAGAAGAGAGTACTCCAGAACATTCAGCAGCTTTCATGTCTCAGACACTTGATGGAGCCTAAGTAGCATTAAGACTAAACCTTATCAAACATAACTGCAAAACTGTGGACTGTCAATGTACTTTAGCCCACTCCTTCAGTCCATCCACTAAGGGTCACTGGAACATCCATTTGACAGTACCATTTATCTATTTTTTTCCTGTCAAGTAAATTATGAAAAAAGGACTTCACTATGGCATAAGTCTTTGTGCATTCATGTACCAAACAACCCCAAAAATTCCTGCATCCAAAACATCCTTTTTCACTTGGACGTCGGAGGCCAACAGGAGTTCTGTAAAGTCCTGACACACAGGCACAGAACTGAGCTGAGGCTGCACCACTGAGGCTGAAAGAGGAATGTGGAGATAATCAGATCATTTCCTATACAGGACTGGAATTAACAGAAGAGAAATCCTGTGAACAGAAGGTTTTGTGGGTTTTACTTACAGTGCTCAGCTTACTGCAGCAGATGAGGATGCGGCGCTCGTACAACATGCTGGCGTAGAGGTGCAGCATGTTGTTGACATCCACTGCTACAAAATACTCCGTCAGATTTCTCTGGGAAGAGAGAAACATCATTTTTGATTCATCATAGTACAAACCCAAGTGTCCTTAACAAAAAAAATCCAATTAAAAACCAAAGCCAAACAGACTTGGTCCTTCTAATGTGCTACATCCAGGACGTGGTGTAACAAAAGGAAGCAGGATTTCATCTCATGTCAGAGGCCTTTCTAACTGAAGTACCTTCCCCTTAACTTTTGGGGAGCTGAGGCTTGGAATAAAAATGTCTCATTCACAGCTTCTTAAATACAAGGTACTTCTCTGAGAAAGAAAAGTTCTGTCACTTTTATGGAAACTTCAGAGATGCCTGATAAAGTACCAGTAAAACCTCACAAACCTCACACCCAAACCCTGAAAGCAACTCTCAGAGCCCAGTTCTAATCTGGCAAATTCAACTGAGAGCTCAATCTGTGCCTACTGGAAACACAGCTGGGCATCCAACACACACTAAACCCAGTTGTCTGAACCCCTCACTTGGGGCACTCAGACACATGGGACATGGGAGCACCTCCCTGGGCTGGGGAAACTGAGGAAGGAGGCATGGAATTCTCTCTATGAACAGTTCAGGGGATGCCCATCTCCTGAAGGCAGGGGCAGGACTCAAATACCCATTTTTCCTTCAGTGATCAGTATTTTTATACAGCATAAAGGCAATGAATTGTGGTAGAAGAACATCACAAGCAAAGCACATTTGCAACCTGCAATAAAGCACATCTGTATGTATTTATATCAGGTATTGGAGTACAGAGAGAAAGCCCAAGACCCTGACAAAACTTTCCAAATACACTTCCCAGGCACCACAGGTTTCTTCTGTGCTTTTGCTGCTCAGAATATTCAAAAGTACCTGTGTAAAAATTAGGGTATAAAATGGACCAAAAAGCACTGTGGCTTCACTGTGGCAGCAGCCCCTTCCCTCAGCAGTGCCACTGCAGCCACTCTGTGCATGTGCTGCAGGGCACAGACCAGGGGCCACCCCTAAACACTTGTGAGGTCTCCTAAGAAACAGCACAATGGGATCCTGAGATCTTTACTGTCAAAACTAGAAAGCCACCGTGGAGGCAACTGGATCACAATGTGTTCTGCTCTCCTAAAACAAGGGCCTTCCCAGGGCAAGGCAAAGAAAAAAGGATTTGTGTGGGGAGAGGTATTTTCACTTCTTAAAACACAGAAATTAAATAAAAGGGGAGTGATGGAGGAAAAGGTAACACACCCAAAAATGCCGAATTAGGGAATTTGTTTCCAAATAGCTTCTTACAGACATGAAAGGGTTGCTATATGGTAAAGACAGCCTTATACAAAAAGCACATGTGAGAGCAAAATTAGATTAGTCATGAATTCAAGTGCAATCTTAATCATCCTTAAATAAAAAAGTGCAGAAAAGCAAAAAGCAAATATGATTTAGAAACTTAAAGAAGCTCAACAAAGCCTATTAGCACTTTTGACAGATCCAAGATATTTGGCCTGAGAAGTCTGCCAAGATGCTTCATACTGTGCAAAAATATGTTCCCCAGCTTGCCATCCAAACACAAAGAACTGAAGGAAAATTAAGCATTGTATTTGGGAGACTTTGGTACCAGGATATAGAGATAAAAACTGAGCTCATTATGGTTGGCTTCAAAGATGTAAAATAAAACAATCACTCAGGTCTTTGTTACAGCAAAGCTGGAGCCTCAGACAGGTACAGTCAGAGAGAAAAAAAGCGCCAACGCATTTTGCCAAAAACCTATTAAACTATCATGTACTTTTTCTGTATTTCTCATCCCATCTGTGCTGATTAACATGATATTTTTGTCTAAACATAAGCTGTCTTCTCCACGGCTCTCCTTCCCCCTCTCACCCAGCCCTCCCCGACGCCAAAACACGGCGTGTGACGACACAGGACACGCTCCTCACCCTGGGCATCCTCCCCCTGGGCATCCTCCCCCTGGGCATCCTCACCCTGGGCATCCTCACCCTGGGCATCCTCACCCTGGGCATCCTCACCCTGGACATCCTCCCCCTGGGCATCCTCACTCTGGGCATCCTCCCCCTGGGCACCCAAACCACGGGAAGGGCCCGAACTCCTGTGCCCCAGGGCAGGGCAGGGCAGGGCAGAGGGAGCACTCGGGCCCTGCACCCTGCCTGGGGAGGAGCTCTGGGCCCTGCACCCTGCCTGGGGAGGAGCTCTGCTCCACAGCACGTGTTTGTGAGGCCGCAGCTCCCGGCGGGACAGGAAAATAGACGGGGGGACTCGATCTGCAATTGTTCTTCCCCGGAGTTCATGGTGGTGGAATCCCAAATGTACCTTCAGATGGGCAGACTGTAAGGTTGCAGTGTTGTGTGCTCTCAGAGATCTGCCAAGGACACCTGGGAAGCATGTGGGCTGCATGGAAATGTATTGGTACTGAGGAGATCCACGTGTTCCCTCGGAGCTGTATTTATAAGAAAGCTGTCAGCTCTGAAGCTGAAATTGGGACTTACACTTGTATTTTGAAAGACATGTCTCGTAAGTGACAAAACCATGAATGAGTTAAATAAATACAAATGAAAGCGTTCCAATTTGCAGGATAATTGTTGTGGTATTTTGTTTCCTAGGATTTAAACCTTTCTTGGGGCAGTAAAAAGTGGGATTTTTGCAACAGATACGGGAACAGGTATCCCCACTCCTAAAATTCACCAAGAGTGCTACAAGACTCCCTCAAGCTCCTTTGAAAGTTCATTCCTAGAAAATCATCCATTTGATCACTTGCGATCCAATATCAATAAACACATACTGACTTTTGAGATTAAAAATCACAGACTTCTCTTCCACATCATTTAACAAGGAAAAGGGAGTCAGTGATACAAAAACACACCAAAGCATCATCACCAAGAAAATGTCACCACTTCAGCCTGTTAATTTACCTGGTACTTCTGAAACACAGCAGCTACTCCCAGGAAATTCAGTCTTGCCCTGTATTTCCTGCAATGAACCCAATTCATTTCCAAAGTCACAATGCATTTACACACCCTTCACACAACTTACATCTCCTCAAACACTCAGTGTTGCTGTTACACAGAAGTGCCCATCCTAAATGGTTCTGTGACTCATTAAACACACTGATCTGACACAAAGTCAGATAATTCAAGAGGTTTGTTAACATTCCAAACAGAGCTCTGTGCAGCTCTCCATTCATCATCACATCCAACTTCAAAGTTTGGCACTACTAAAACTTTTGCTAGTATGGGGTTCAAAATGTAATTACTGATAAGATATATAGAATTTTGAATAAATCAGGCCAATTCATTAAAATACATGAAGACTTACACTCATTTAATATCCTCATATTATTCCCTTACATGCTTGAGTTCCACATGGAAGTTGCATTGACAGCCAGATAAAAACCTCCTAAGAAATTACACAATACTCACTAGGAACAAATAAACAAGCAAAATGCTTGAGAAATAGCAGAGTCAACTGCAGCTACAGTTAGACCAGTGCACTTGATTTTGGGCATTTTGCTTTCTTACAATGAGCTGGGGCTTTTTCTCATTTGGGACAGACACAGACACAGGTATTGGCTCACAGTGGGCACCAGGATGAAATGTCCCTCTCCTGCCCCCTCAGGGTTCCCAGCCCCTCCTGCCCCAGGTCTCTGCTCTCACACAGCCTTCTTTATTTTTCTTCCCTGGGAGGGTGGGGAGCCCCTGGCACAGGTTGCCCACAGAAGCTGTGGCTGCCCCATCCCTGGAAGTGTCCAAGGCCAGGTTGGAGCCACCGGGGACAGTGGGAGGTGTCCCTGCCCATGGCAGGGGGTGGAATGGGATGAACTTTAAGGTCTTTTCCAACCCAAACCTTTCTGTGATTCTATGAATTAGGACAGGATTTGATAGCTGCTTTAGATTCGGGAATTGATTCCTAAATTACACCCAGTGTATCATATTTGTACAAAAATAAAGCACCTCAGAAGAAAGAGCTCATCTATTAAATTTACTGACAGGATATGTGTCAGTATGAAAAGTCTGTAACACAGAAAAGCCAACAACAGTGTTTTGAAACAGAAACAAAAAGCCCCAAATGCTATCTGCTATACATATCATCCACAAATGAGATGAAATGTCTTGATGATTCCCTTTTCTTTCTCTCATGCCATGAATTGAGGTACATGATGCTGAGATCGACCACAAAATGCTGGAGAAAGACAACTGAGATTTCAGGCACAGGAATTTGGCTGAGAGGCACAGTGGGAGCATAAAGAGTATTTAAGAGAAGCAAATGCCAACATTGTCTTCCCACAGCCCCATCATCTGGCTGGAAAACCAAGCCATGCTGAAACATGAAAGACTTCATGAGGTTCAAAAACTCTCCAGAAAAGTGGTTATTTAGGGCCCAGGTGTGTGTGACATTTTTAGAAGCCCAGTGGGTTGTTTCCCCTGGTCCCTCATGTCATTCTTTCAGAGGAGTCTCAGTGTAGCATTAGCAGATCTGCTGGTTTTACCCATATCAATCTGGCCATTAGTATTTATCCTTCATACATTTTAGCTTTTAATCACACAAGCAGAATGTCAGCTCTTGAAAGCTCAGTATTTTACAGAACATAATCTATGACTACCAAGCAGTACCAGTCATTGTCTATGTAGCTGCTGTTAAATAGAACAGTGAAGTGCAGGGTGCTCTCAAATACTCACATTTTCAGGTATACTGGGAAGCTCTCTGGTGTCAGGCACAGTAAAGTAAGAGTGCTACAAAAAAAGCAAATAGTGGTTATTGCAGTGTTGTCCAAATCAATCTAAATGTATTGCTCAGTACTAGAGTCAGCAGTAGCAGCAGTTGCTCAGCTAAGTAAAAATGACAGAACAGTTGTTCCCAACTACCAGCCTGACTCCTCTGTCCTCAGTCCATGAGCTGGGTGCCCAGAGCTCTCAGGAAATATGAAATGCATTAGGATAGGAAAGATACAACTCCTGCAAAGTTGTATTACACCTTTTTATTCTTCAGGGATGCTGGTACAGACAGCACAATGTATGACAGATGCCAAGGAAACTCCCAGGCATGGATAATTCCCCTTCCCACTGCAGGAGGGACTGCACTGAACAGCACTGGTGTCATTCCAGGCAGTGGTGAAGTTATGGAAAAGTACCTAAATGTTCCTCAAGTTTAATGCCATTATATATGAAAAATACTAAAAAGTTCTGGGTCACTAAAAAACATAGTTTGAAAGATCATATTGGTCTCACAATTTCATAACCCATTATTTTGTCCCATGGTTTGAATTGTTTGCATTCCAGGAGCCCAGGTTCACTCTGTTCCCAGCCTGACCATGGATGACTTACATGATTCTTGGTCAGGGCTTTGGGGAAGGAGAGAAGGCAACTTGTATACAAGTCATATTATTTTTAAGACTTTCACAATTTGTCTTAGGGCCACCTATTAATTACTCACTGAAGCTTTAAAGGCTGTTCCACAATTAGCACAATTTTGTATCTGCATCTCAGACACTGCAGTGCCTCATGATCAGTCTATAACCTGAAATAGCAAGTGGGTCCAACAGCCACACTGAATACAGACCCTGACTGTGGGAACACAACCTCTAATGTCCCTGACATCCCTGCTTGGGCTGCCAGGATGCAGGAACAGCACACACAGCTGTGGCACCCACCCCAAAGCAGGCTACAAACAGCCAAAATAAAATGAAGGAAGACACCACAGCTCACAATCCCTGTGCTGCTTTTTTCATATCTTTCTTGCTTCACTGCCCATGAAATGTCTGAGACAAGGGGAGACCAGCAGCATTCCTTGGAACCACTGGAATGAAAAAACTGGAAGATCCCAACTGACCCTGGCCTTGGGAGGCAGCTCATCCTCAAACAGAAATGCTGCTCATAAAGAGGGACCCCTGAGGGGACAGGGGCACGTCCAGGGCCAGCTGGGGACCAGCAAGGCCACACAAGTGCCATCCCAGTGAGGTGAGGAGGGCGAGTGCCTGTGCCAACAGGTCCTTTGGAAGCAGGAGTAAAGGAAATAGGGGGAGGGAAGGGAGAGCTGTGGCTGCACAGCCCAGAATGTCCCTGTGAACTCCCCTGGGGCAGTGACAGCAATGGGCTTCTGCAGGATTTCCCCACAGCCTGGAGCACGAGGCTGTGCTGAAAGGAGGAGCTGGAAGACAAAAATCCCCAAAGATTGACTTCAAAATCCAATCCCATCAATAAAATCCCAAGTCTATTCTGTCAGCCTGCTTTGCTTAATTTTCTCACAAGACACAAAAATGAAATAAATTCTTTTTCATGTTGGGTGTTTTTTCTGGGAGGAAGAGGAGAAGGAACTGGTAAATGTGATAAAGAACTAATACTCCAAGGCTGCTGGGACAGGTATGACATGGTCTGACTGTCTCCTTCCCAGCCCTGTCCCCCTGCACACTTGCAGGACCCAGGAGTTGTGCCCAAGTGTGGCAAGGACTGTCCCATTGCTGCTCTGTGACTCCCACAGGTCACAGAGATGGTGACAGACCTCCTTGGGAACACACACAACCTTCCCCCAATCAAAGAACAGCATCTCAAAGACATCTGAGGTTATGGAAAGGGAAACAGAGGGCCCCAAATGTGAAAAGGGGAATTTCACAGCTCTGTGTCCTCACAGGAAAACAACATCTGTGTCCAAGCTCCAGAATGGAGAATTGCTTGTGACATTCCTCAATTGTGACATGGAAGGAATATTAAGCACCTCAGTTTACATCTCCCCCCCTTCACTTACCACTCCAAGATGAACAGAGGTTCCTGGCTCAGGGATGGTAAGTTTATGAAATGTTTCTAGGAGTTCACTCCTTTGACTATCCTGAAATAAGAAGTCAAAAAAACAAGGAATACTAAGTAGGCATCTCTGTAGCCAGGTAAACTCCAGGGCACAAGGGCCAGCTGATGCCAGCTGGGTAAACCTGGCATTAGTAAGCTTAGTTCTGCATTTCCTGCACATGACAAGTAAACTTGGCTCAGACATCTGTCAGAGCCTCCTGGCCCACTGCAGTGGGGATTGCAGGGATGTGCTGGATGGTCTGAGCCTGCCCAGCAGGACACACTGCAGGGAAACCAGTCCCTTGTGGTGGATCCACAGCCACATTCTTGGATTTCATCTTTTCCCAAAAATAATTTAAATGCATATTTATTTTTCAGAGGCACTTGCCAAGCTGAATATGATCTTCCATATCTCTGCATCATAGGTATTAATAATTCACATGGTCATCTCTGAGAGAAGCACTTCTTCAAACAGTTTGTTTCATCCTCTCACCCCCATTAGATATTGGGCAGGGAAAGGGAGGGTCAGTATTTTAAAATAATACCTGTCCTTTTGCTGAATAATCTGCCAAGACATTGAGCAGCTTATAAAAGACTTCAAACCACGGGAGGTAACTGAAAAAAAAAAAAAGAAAGAAAAAAGAAAAGGCACACATGTAACTTGCTAAATCCCAGTTAATAAGTCCAAGATTGCCAGCCTTTCTGCTACAGATGCATCCTAATGTGATGCTGCATAATTATCTGTTAGGAAAGGCACAGCAGACTTCCACTGGGAGGAGAGCTCTGCCAGGAGGCTGAGCCAGGCCTCTCCTTTGAGGACTGAGCTTCACAACTGACCCTTCCCCAGCCGTGGGCACCAACCTCGGCCCCAGGAGCTCCCCCTCCCTCCCCTCACACACACACTCCAACACAAGTTTGTGCTCTAATGCTCATGTGTGCTGGCACAGACTTCATATTAAATCACTGCTCTTCTCTACAGCTGCTGAGGGGCCTCTAAACCACAGACAGACAGTTATTTTGATTTGGAATCCCAAAACAAGTGGATGTTTTAAACTGTGTAACCAGTATCTCAGTTTTTAACTGTTGGCAGATCTCATTCCATCACTGTATTTGGCCTGGCCTTTACTTTAATCAGATAGAAACTTTCACCTTCACATCTGCACACAACTCCCAAAAGAAAGAAGAAACAAAATTAGGAGAGAAACCTGCAGAAAAATCCCATCTTTTTTCATTTGCATTTCATCTTCATTCCATAAAGTAAGACAGCAAATATGTTCCTTTCCACCACAGCTTTGGTTGGACCCTGTGCCATTATTTCAATCCCTTTTTCAATACCAGTGAGAATTTCTCTGGGCTGCAGCAAATGCAAAGCCAGTGTGAGGCCCTGCCTGATGCTGCTTTAACCACAGCTGCTTTCTGAAGCAAATGGATTCTGTTCTGATACAGTTGGACAGGATTTCAAGGTTTTATAAAATATGACTCCATCCTGACAGCTCTAAGGAATGGAGTGCCCCGTGGTCCCTGGCTGGGCAGCTCCCGGTGATAAATGAGGTGAGAAGCTGTGTATGAGACAGACAAAGTGACTGGCTCTCCATCATTAGCATTTGTTTGAAGCCTGCAAATGCTACTGTAAAATGTAAGTAGCTTATCGAAATATACTGATAAGCAACTTAACTTTTCATGTTATATGACAGCATTATCGTTTAAATTAATAAGCTCTAAACATCTTTACAAAGTGTGTACTCGAATAGAGCAGAAAGACAGACAATTACCACTTTAAACAGCAGTTAAGTTTGGCATTATATTGTAAACAATCCAGAAGGATTAGGTAGAAGATAAGTTCCTTTCTTTCTGTTTAGTTAAATAAACTTCAGCAGAGTTAAAAGCCATTACAAGGGTAACAAGAAATCCTCTCCAAACATATCAGCTAAGTAGAGATTAAGAACCTGGTAAACAAACCCGTGCAAGGCATCTATCAAAAGAGTTTGAGACGACAGAAAACCAAGGAGGCACAAAGCTCCCTGGCACTGGGAAACCAAAGCTGCTCCAGGGAGGCACAACTAAAGTTCTTCTTAATCGCTCAGGGACCTTGCTGGGAAACTACGTTCATGGAGTTACTACTGCTACTGGGAAGGCTGGCAAACTACCTTTATGGAGTTAAAATGAGAATCTTTATTACTGTGCTTATAACATGTGTATCGTGTACTGTAAAAGCACAGAGCAAGAGCAGGTTCCCCTCCCCTGGGCCCAGCACGGAGCAGGACATGGAGCAGGTCCTGGCAGCACAGGGACACCAGGGGACACCACGGGGTTCAGCCTCCCCTTGTGTGCCCTGCCAGGCCCGGGGCTCACTGCCAACCTCCCCTTAACACCCCCAACAGGGCAAACCCTCGGCCTCCACCCAGCAGAATCCCCCAGCCCAAAGCAACGTCAAATCCTTCACTCAGCACCTAGAAAAGAGTCTCGATGATTCTAATTAAAGTAGCCAGGTAAGTCTCACATTCCCACAATGTTAAAACAGCCCCGTTTCTGTTACACTCGTGCACTCTCTGCCTTGCTTTCTTCTCACCAGTGTCCTCTGATGAACCTCATTACTGTCCTTTATTCAACATTAATTCTTCCTTGTTTTCCAAATGATGGTTTAGCATCTCAGCATAACTACTTCTTTCTCTATTTTGAGAGTAACTTCTCCTTTTGAGGAGAAAAGTGTAACAGTTTGAGAGCTGAGGAAACGAGCTGGTATTTGAAGCAGAACTCAGCACTCCATAACACAGGGATCTGTGTGGCTTTGCTCAAGAGAGGGGCAAGACAAGATGGAACAAACCCACCACAAAATTGTGGAAATTCTGCAGACAATCTCACTTTAGTTTTCACCTCCCTCTGTTGTCACTGCACAGTTCAGGATCTCTCTCACCCCAAAAGTTTTGGATGCATTAAAAAGCTAATTTATCCTGCCACTTTCAATACTTCTACTTCATCACTTATTCCATGTGTTGACTACTCAAGAGTGAAACAGTTCTGCTTTTATTAGACCAAACTCTGACCAGCTAAAGCTGAAAAAGCCCCTTAAAAAAACCCAAGCAATACAGTTATCTCAATTTGTTTCCAGAACTCTGCCAAAAGGAAAAAAGAAAATATGTGCATTTTTTCTTAGAAAAAGCAAATCCTCAAGGCAGCCTTTAAAAAACCCTCCAAAGAAAGAGAGGTTGAGTTTATAACCCAAAACTTTCTGTACCGCATGGAACTTAAGTAGCACAACTGGTAGCACTCCTGAAGATTTATGGCTTATGACTTGCTCATATTTAATTTGTAACCAAACACTTCCCCTTCCTCTTAGCTACCTTAGAAGTTTTGATTAACTCTTGTTTTCACAGGTCATAGGTTAAGCAAAGGAAGGGAAGAGCTCTGCAGTGAAATTGCGCAGAGCCCCGGAGCAGGGAGCCCCTCCCAGAGCACCAAACCCTCCCGGCCCCGCTGGGCACAGAGCGCTGCAAACCCCCCAAGGGGCAGGAATCCCCTCCGGCTGAGCAGTGAACACAAAGCAAAGGGCAAGCTCAATTTAGGTCGTTTTTAGCTTTACCCCGCTTTCCAGTTTCCTCCCCCGTGTACACAGGGATAGTGAGAGATGTGCCCCGAGTCCTGGAGTCAAACCAAGCCCCACCAAGCAGGGCTCCCCCGGGCTGAGGGAGCGTTTGCACCGTGCTGTCCTGTCCCTCTGGACCCGGAGCAGCCCCAGCTGAGCCGCTCCTGGCTGGGCACGGGAAAAGGGCTCCCTGCTCTCCCAGGTCTGCACAAACTCCCCTGCACGAACTGCACAGAGCCTTATTCACTGACTCATATGTCATCACCTTTTTAGTGTGCTCCTTGAACGCACAAAGCCCCATCAGTTCCGTGTGTCACTGCAATTAGGGGCTGGCAAAGCGTTAAGGCAACAGAGCTGTGCTGCTGCTGCCGCTTGGAAACACAAAAGTTTCCCAAATGTGGGGTTTAAACAGTGGTGAAAACCGAAGCGCTGCCGGGGCTGGCTGAGACAACAGCAAGGGCAGAGGAGGAGGGCAATCGGCACGAACGCCAAGGCCGGGCAGGCTGGGTGTGCAGGGATGGGGGTCACCCCTGCCACCACACCCTGCGGGGACAGTGCAGCCACGGAGGGGGACAGGGAAGGGCCCTCTGAGCAGAGAATGTCATCCCCGAGGTCAGCTGGTGCCCGGAGGAAAATGCCCTGCACCCGACTGAGCTCTGGAGGCTCCAGCACATTCACCACTCCAACCTCCCAAGGGGAGGAGTTGCTGTGCACAGCACGGGGGGCGCGTTCTCTGCCGGGCTGCGGGCAGAGGTGACACCGAGTCCCCAACACACGGAAAGCGGGAACAGAAGTGCATTTCCAGGATCTTCCTACTCATTAAACACTTCACACGAAAGTGTTTAGAAACGAAACAATTATTAGCATTGTCTACAACCAACTCGTGGGGTTCTTTAATAATTAAAAAGAAATCCCCCCTCCAGACGACTCGTGCCAGGGGCCATTAATTGAAACAAACATTCTAAACTGAGCCAGGTCCAACAGTACCCATGGACATAGAGCAGAAAGGCCACAAAAGCACAGCACAGAACGTGCCTCATTTTAATCTATTTCTAGCCCAAGCCACAAGATGCACAAGAAAATGCAGCAACTCTAAGAGAACCAAGGGGAACTCTTTCAGCAACCATCTATGCTGGCATCCAGTTGAACAGACACCTTCCTCAGACAAAACCAGCTGTTTCTTATCCACTTCTGAAGCATTACTGATGAAGAGAGAGTTTGATAATATATGTCCTTCCTTTGAGATGTGAAAATGCCACCACTATAATTCCTTTTCATATATTTTGAATGCTTATTAGGATGAAGGAGAGTCCTAAGCTACAGCAGGGACCTCTGAATTCCTGCAGTTATCCCCCAGATCCATGTCCATCCCAGGCAGAGAAGGGCTGGGCAAACAGCAAACTCAGGGTGGAACCAGGAATTTCACTTACTGCTGGAAGGGTAAATCTCCAACAAAATCAACTTAAAAAGGGAGAGGTTTTCCAGTGTTCCCTGTAGCAGGATAACCAAGTGTGCAAGAACATGTGAATGCTGAACTCATCAAAACCAGCTCCCATGGAACACTCCAGGCTTTGAGAACCTCGTCAGCAAAAATGCTCCGTGTTCCAGTGCAGCAGCAGCAAACCCCAGTGGCAAGGGGGACCTTTTCCAATGATTTATGAAGATTTGCTAATTACCATAGCAACTGTTTATAAAACTAATTTTTAACATTGACAGCTCCAACATTCCATGTCACTGGTGTGCTGACACCATGGAAAAGCAAAGCAAACACTCCTGGAAAGGTACCTGTGGCACCTTTGGTTTCCTCTGAATCTACAAAGCCAAGCAGCACCTCAGTTCTCACAATTCCTGGAGCACAGAGCAGCTCCTGGGCAGAACTGCATTTCTGTACATCCATCATTTGAAATTAATGAGACTCAGTAACAGTCTGACACCAACATATTCATGCAGCATCTCCTCCTAGACTGAGTTGCAAGCACACATAACTTTTACTCCTTCCATTCACACAGATCAGAAGTGGAATTTTAACATGTATTTATTTATAACACATACTATATATATTTTGATAACAGCATAACCAACTGCCATCTCCCTTGCAAAACAGAACAGTCATTTCCATTTTACAGATGGGCACACTTCTCTGTGGTGACAGGCTCACAAAATCTGTCTGTATTAGCCAGGATTGGATTCAGGGCCTTCCCAAATCTTGACCTTTTGCTCAGCACAATAATCTACAGTGGCCTGCAATACTTCTGTCAATAATGACACTGGTTATTACCTACACAATAATGTGCATCATCACCACCTTCACCAGAAATCCTCCTGATTGACAAAGTGTAAGGAAGAGCAAATTCAGGCCAAATACATCCTCTGCCAGCACGACTGGTGCTGTGTCACTGAGAGCCCAGTGCTGCAGCTGAGGGACTGGGAGCCCCTGATCCCCAGTGAGCAGGGCCCTGGCTGTGCCCAGCAGGTCCCAAGGAGTGGCACTGAGGGCTGTTTGTCCCACAGGTGTCCCTGCACCTCACCCTGTGTCCCCTCCACACACTGCAAAACTTCACCAGGGTAATGGGAGAGTTTAAAACCTCAGAATTCAGCAAATTAAAAAAAAAAAAAGAGATGAGGTTGTTTAAATTGGTGATGGTTTTAGTAGTAGTAGTATCATAATCATCCTTATCATTATTATTAATGTATTAACCCAGTGAACATGCCTGGAGAAGTAGAACCCACATTTTCTGACTCAAGGTGCCTGTCAAGACCTGCAGGACAAATGACAGATCCTCAGCAGGAACTCAAGAAGCATCTCTGTGGATAAACCCACCACCAGGTTTGAAAGAACACAAGGATAGAAATTATATCAAAAATTACTCCTCTCCTGGTGACCAGTTATCTTAAGACTTCTTACATTTAAAGACAGAACTCTGCCATTTATACTCAAAACCAATATTGCTTCTTCCCATCCCCCTGCACTTGGTAAGTAAGTAATGATGCTCCTCTCAGACAGCATTACTCCTCATCATGGAATCATGTTCTATTTTAAGTTAATAATGGTGATTTCAGGTTCTGATGATGAACTAAGTTAATGTTTGCCAGTCACAATGCCCTTCAGGGTTCTATGCAGACACGATTTTAAATAGCAAAAACACATCATCAAAACACTATTTCCTTCCCTTCATTAAAAATATGAACTTCTCTTTTCATTATTTTTAAGTTCCACCTTAGATTTTAACAGTTAAGTTAAATGACTTATCTACACATTCTTAAAACTAATCCTGTTTCTCTGCTCAGGAGAGGGAAAACCCTCCAAATGCTATTATTTTCCTTGCAAGAATACATTATTAATTTCTTTCCCCATTTTCCTTTCCTTCCCCCACCCAATGTTTCCAGCATTTTCACAAAATGCATTTGAAAGAACCAAGGCATCTCCAGGCTCATTTGGGAATTTCTGTGGGCTGAACTCCCAGTTCAGCCATTTCTCTGTTCCAGGGTCCTCCCTGCCCCTCGTGGACCTCAGAGCAGTTATTCCCTCTCACACACACACAGACCCCCCAAATCTCCACAGCAACACCTGTGCATGGTGATGGGATCCAGCCCCACCTTCCATGGGAGCAGCCACAGCCTTCTTGGAACATCAGCTCTTTCATTTATTTCAGTTTTGACTCTGCATGAGACCTCCACCAGTGCCAGCCCTCGCCTTGCCTTGCTCACACTGCATTTCTTTTCTTTTTGTTACAAACTTCTCTTTGTTTATTGCCCACAAGTGACCCTTCCATGAGTCACAAAGAGCTCTGGAGCTCAGGCAGGTGACTCATGTACACACTCCACAAGTATTAAACCCCACAGAACTGGATCACGTCCCATCTTAAGGAGCATCTTGACACACAATTGTCAAGCAAGTGCTGACTTGGGTGACTTGTCACTGTATTAATAAAGGAGTCAATTAAAACATCCCCTCTCCTGTTTTCCTGCAGTGTGACCATGTCTAAGCAGTGACAGCAAGTGGCCCTTGCACAAAGCCCCTAAATGCCACTCTGGGTCCAGCCCTTCCCAAAAGCTTCCTGGCCCTGGAGTGGCAGCAGCTCACAAAGGAGCCCAAGGGAGCTGAATACCCCTGGGACCACACGAGCCAGAAAACTGCAACAAAGACATTTATGATGCAACAATTTCACATTTTACTGGGGCTAAAGAGATGCCCATCCTGAGGGGCTTTTGTGGGGAGCTGACACTTAATTGGGACGTGGCAAAGGGAGCTCAGGCTGTCACCCCTTCCCAGGTTCTTTGTGGTCACTCCAAAACCTTGGGGGCAAAAAAGAGCCCAGAGCAGCTGCACTGTGGAATTTGTGTCAATAAAGGAACTGAGGGAGCTTTGGCATTACAGTGTGCAGGGTCCTGCAGCACCCAGGGCACACCGTGGGAGAGGAGCAAACAACACCACTTTACACTCTCAAAAATGCAGCTTTTCCTTGGACTTTCACTGAAAAACATCTTATACAAAACCAATCTGTTTTGAGAGCCTGGAGCATTACACCTCAGTCTGGAAAGCAGGAATCCCACACCTTCTGGCTCACAGGTCCAGGCACCAACATCCTCTGTGCTGCACAAAGAAACTGTATGTTCACAGACACAGCATCATTTAGTGTGCAAAATGTTAAGTACCTTCAATAGTCAAGCTTTCTTCTTGTGAATTACCAATCACTCTGCAATTTCAGCAAGTTCATTTAATTTTATAATAGACTGTTTTGTACTGAATTTATTTCAGAATTGTCTTTAGGCTCTGGTCTGTTGTCAGGGACCTTCCATTTACCCAAGTTATTTGTACCACTGGGAGAACCTGCCAATCTTGGGGGTTCTTTTAGTTTTAGGCCAAGAAAGAAACTCCTGGAGCACATTTGAGAGTAAAGCACTGAAGCAGTGACAGGAAATAAAGGTACACAAAGAAAACCATTTGCTTGCATTTACAGCAAACACTGACAATTATATCTGTATACTCCTATTAAACCCACGGGCAAAGGCCATCCCAGGAAGCCCACTGGGGGAGAAGATGGGCTCAAAGACACTGACAGACTTGGCAGTTTATACCAAGATTTATGAAATGCAACAACATATCCTTGGAGTAAAACAGTCACCAATCACATTGCCCTTAACACCAACAGGAATACACTGACCAATGTTTTACTGGGCCAGGGTAAAATACTCTAAATAACAAATAAGAAGAGGGCACAACACAGTCTTAAACTTAGAAAAGTTACACATGATATTGGCAATAAATTGCCTGGACTTAAAAACACTGGTTCTGAAGAAGTTAGAGGAATTTGGCACATGAGGTGTGATTTTAAAAAGCAGGATGCACTAGACAGCACGAGAGCCTAAAGATCCCCACTGAAGTGACAATACAGAGAGAGGATTCCAAAGGCTTAGCTTGTCAAGGAATCTCTTCTCAAACCACGTGTAAAAGCACACATGAAAGTACTGGAAGAGAGAATTCTAGATGTGGCAGACAATCAGAGATCCCACTAGGTTTGAGACATCTGGCATCAGTTGAAATCCATCACATTTCATTTGGGGATCAAAGCCTGCTGTTAAGTCTATCACAGGTTGAAATAGTAGATCCTGAACAGCCTTTTCATCCCAATGCAAATTAACCCTTTTGCCTTGACCAGAGAAACAGCTCCTTTTCATTACTGACTCCCATCATATGTGCTTGTCAAGCTATGCCCTCTAGTACTAAGTTTCAGCAGAAATTTCAGCAGAAGCCTGAACTTTGTGTTAGAAATCCAAAGTGCTCCCTATCAGCACACAGGCCATGTGCTCCAGCACTGGGACAGTTTGTGTCACAACCTCTAACAGGGAAATTCCCAAAGGGAAGAAAACTTTTACCCACCTCTGTGTTCAGGAGCCCCAGTGCAAGGCTGGCACAGGATTGTGCTCAGCTGCCAAAGGGGTTTGCTGAGCACCAGGTGTGTGGTACCTGTGGGGCAGTGCTGGGAACTACAGGAACACTGGGGTGGGGCTGAGAATGTTTTAGTAAGAAAGATGGAGGAGAAATCAATTACATGTACCCCCCTTCTGGAATGTTCTCCAAACCACTTGTGTTTCCTATTGGAAAGAAACAAACCTAAGTGAACCAAGGGGTTTTACAGTTCCCTTCAGAGGAAGAGAACTTCATCACAGTGGAGAAATATTCCTGTGTCAATGGGAGTACAAATGCCTCCTAATAATAGGCAAAGCTGGTAGCAAGTCATAAAAGCTAAACCCAACCAGAGCTGAAAGAGCCAAGTGAGAAATTCATAACTATTTCAGCACTGTGATACTTGGAATAGATAACGTGGAAATGCAAGAAACTGAGCTAATCATGTAAGAATCACTTTACTTAGAGCAAATAAACATCTGTAGAACAAGATGCCAACACAGTCCTGGAATGGAAGCCTACAAGATCAAGTCTGATATTTGATTGCAGGTTGTTTATGACCACAGTGTGTAATGGTTAAGGACTCATAGCAAACATTCAGATGTCAAAATGAGCACACAAAATTACAGCACTTGACTCTTCACCTGCAGAAACACCACTGCTGAACCTATCCACGGAATTCCTGAAAATGTGACACACAAATTAACAGAAAAGGCTCTCTGGCCCATTACCTGGCCAGAGAGCACAATTTTTATTTATGAGACTTCTTGTCTAACCATCAGTTTAAGCAAATGATTAAAACAGGAAAATGTCCACAATCATTTTAGTCTCTGCATACTCAAGCACTGATAAATTCTGAAGCCCTCTGAGGTGAGTTACTGGGGCAAACACTGGCACAGTGTGCAGGAGGATCTGTCCCTCACCAAGCACGTTCAGCAGCCCCCAGGCTCACACTGGAGGGTTTAGCTCAGCTCCCTGCACAGCCCAGGTCACTCTGCCTCTAGGAAGCCACACAGAGCTTTTCTCTCCTGTTTCCAGTGCCTGAGTCAGGGTTTCTATTGGAACAATATGCAGGAGTTACTCGGGCAGCTTTTCCTGCAGCTCCACCTCTGTGAGCAGCCCCAGGGTCTCCAATTACCTCCCTGTAACCCCAGGGCTCTGAAGGAGGAAGTTGCCATGTAGTCCTGGTGGGAATGTTGTACACATCTGTCAGCAGGGACAGGATGGTCTCACTCCTGACAGATGCATTTGTAAGGCTTCAGACAGCAACCCCAAAGCAATCCATTTGGGAAAGAGCACATCTATCCATCTCGGACTTTAAGTACTTCCTCCCTGCCCCTTGGTGCAGGAACAGGGTTTTCCCCAAGGTGATGCACTAATTCAGTTTGTATTAGCTCTGAAATGAAGTTTCCAAGCCAGTCAGACAGGGCCAAAGGTAATAAAAAGTGACATGATTTAATTACTTCTGTTACAGTTGTTCAGCAACGAAAGAAGGTGAGACATGAAGCCCTAATTAATTAAGTAAAATTGGTTTCTGGTCAGAAGGCAAGACCAGTGAAGTAGCTGGGCTGAATGCAGCACTCTCAGCTTTACCCAGTTCCACCAGCAGCAATACACTGGTATTACTAACACTTGACACTTTTTGTTGTAATTTTTCTTATTGATATTTTACAGAAGTGTTTTGACTTGCAGTCAAGACTAAAACTTCAGCAAAATTGCAATAAACTTCCTTTGACACACCTTCATTATTCTTTAAATTCACTAACAGTCAGTTAAATTAGTAGTGATTTAGTGGGAAGAGAAGAAAGGTGTGAGTGTGTTTGTTTTCAGGGATCCTGGGCCTGTCAAATCTGTAGTCAGTGTGAATGTGAATCCACTCTGGAGTCTTCTCCCAATTCCAGTGATTTCCTATTTCCCTGTAAATATTATGACCAACAAGATCTCTAAGGATCTGTGCACAATTTACTGTCACCTTTGGAAAAAGACATGAATCCTTTTACACCCCCAGCATTCCCAGGAGGAGGTGGCAAACAGGGCCAGGACTGCACTCATGGAAGTGCACAGGTAAGTTCACAGATTTTCTTCAAGGATACAATCTTTAAAGACACAGAGAAGTAGAAGAGTTCAGGATAACTGTAATCAGAGCAGGAGCCCTGCTTGTCCACAAGTGGGAAGGCTGACAAACAGCCCAGCTCTGGAAGCAGCTCACTCTGGAGAGCATTAACCCAGTCCTGCAGATCTGAGAGCTCAGAACACCCAGGACAATGGAAGCTCCCAAACCTGTTGCTGCCTTGAAGTGTTTCCACACTGACATTCCTCTCCCTGTCCTCCCACCCCTGCTCCATGATCCCTCACTGTCCCCTGCTCCTGACCCCACGGGTGGTTTGGCCCTGGCAGTGCACACGAGGAGGAGCTGTGAGTGCTGCACCTCCAGCTCAGGACCAGCAGAAAGGCAGCAAAAGCAAGAAGGGAACATGCTCAGAGTTGAACTGAAGTGCACAGTTCTCTTGCCAGAGGCCAAACTCAGAGCTCCACAGCTTTGCCTTGTTGCAGCAGTGCCCTGGAAGCAGCTCCCCTGGGCAGCACAGCAGCAGTGACCCCTCGGTGCAGGTTCCCCAGGGACACTGGCACACACTTGTACTGTTACACTGCTCACGGTTCAAACTCTGCTTTGTGCCTGTTGTTACAGGTCATTGTTGGCCAGATGGAAAATATTAAGGAAAAAGGATTGCAACTCCATCAATGGGCTGCAGTCTGCTGCCAAAAGGCCCCAGGCTGAGTGCAGGCAGCTCTGCAGGCAGGCTCTGCTCGGCACAGCCGGGCTCTGGCACATCCTCTGCCCTCCCCAGCAGCAGGAGGGCTGGGGGCCAGCTGAGAGCAGCCCCTGTGCCAAACAGACTGTGCAGCTCTTGCTGCTTGAATGCTCCCACAGAAAGGGAGAATCCATGGGGCTCTCTGTAAACAACTCCCTGCACTTGGTGGCTGCTGCTAACTCAGAAGTGGGATAACTTCATCCCTCTGCAAAATTAATGCAAGGACACAGCTCAGGCCTGGTACCAAAATCAATGTGGAAATAAATAAACACCAGTGCTAAGGGGTAACACTTCAGCTTCCAACTAAGAATAATGATGTGTATATACACATACACAGTGAAACTCAAAATCAACATCTTTTCTCCAAAGCCAAGCACCGTATGGGAACAATTAAAGAATGACTGAACAGTAGCCAAATCAAGAATTCATATTCATATTCTTTCTAACCTCTGATTTACAAGCAGGAAAGGACTTAAACCTGGCTATTGAAAACTTGACTTTTAATATTTATTTCTAGTATCAATACTTCCCAGGAGATACCAATTCTTTTGCACAGCTCATGGCTGCAGTTATCAATGAGCAGGTCCAGCTTATCTAGGGAGCCCAGCAGGGAAAAATACCTTCCCAATATGACCCAACTAACCTCTCATGCATTCAGTGCACTTGAGTGCAGGAGCCATGCCTGCAGATAAAACTCCAAACTCACTGATGGACAGAAGTAATTTCTATTTCTAGTGGATGGTAAGAGAAAAAATGATAGAAACAAAGGGGAACTTCTGGTTCAAACACCAACATCAGCTGATCACACACAACAAAGCATCGGCAGCAGAGACTTCACACCCCCTCCTCCAGCCATAAGGCAGCATTATCTTGGTTCAATTATTACTATCTTAGTTAAAAATACTTGAGCAAGAGAAGATACTAAGCCTTAGAGGCTTTCTGAAAGAAGCTTCTGGAGTCTAAAAAAAGGTTCATGATAGAGATGAAAATGGAAGACAAGAAATGAGCAGGTGTAATAACCAAATTCTAATCTTCTTTTTCTGGAAGAGTAGTTTGAAATAGCTCATCTCTATCTTGTAAAACTTGTAAGGACAATAAAGAAAAACCACAGGAAGTTTGGAAAAACTCTACTGGAGACAGTAGAGACAGGAAGAAGAAACACAAAGCAGATAGCTGAATTTAATTGATGTCAAGCTCCCTCTTCACTAGGTTCATCACTTCTCCACATATATTCTGACAAGCAACTGAAAATAAAAGCCAGTGTCTGTTTAAGCAAATCAGCAGGGGTAAAACCCCTCAACTTTTGAGATGCAAACTGTTTTATAAACATGTCAAGTTAAGGCAGAATGCCTGCAGCACCCGGGCCCTCCGGCCCTGCACACGCACTCGGGGTGTTCTCACATTTTCTGAGCCACTTCAGCTCAATTTCCTGTCACCCAGCACTGAGTCGCTGGTTTGTGCAGTTACAGCTTGTAAGAAACTCCAGTTTCTGTGCAGGAAGGTCAGGCTCCAGCTCTGAGTCCTGCCTGCCCTCTCTTCTTGTCTCTGTAAGGCCCATGCAAAGGGACTGAGCAATCTCTGCATCTGCAGCTCTCAGACACTCACTGCCAAAAAAACCCATAAAAAAGCCTCTGTGAAGGCAGCAGGCAGAGGCTCAACAGCAACACTCTTACAGGGTACAATTCAGTTGTAGAGAGGAATGAGAGCTCCAGTCTCTCATGATTTATACATGCCTTTGCCTGGCCTTTGCCAAGGTCTAACAGAAGCAGTTTGCCATTTGCTTTCATCTCTGGAGCATTTTTAGTAGAACAGGGATTGCGGGGTCGATACACCTCAAGGACCAAACAGCCTGTCCAGAAAGTGTTCCACAGCATTCCCAGCCATTACCCAACATCTCTTGGAAGGCTTCAAAGCATCATGTAGATATGGATGGAAAACATTGATTTCACTTATTACCATTTTATTCAACACACAGCTACAGTAAACCCTCAGGAAATAAAGACTGGACTTCTTTCTTACTTAATTAGTAATGTTTTTTTGTCTACACAGAAATCTAACAGTGAAAAGGGAGAGGAAAGAAATCAAGCTCGAGAGAGAGAAAGGTGGAGGGTGTTTTTATGGCTCTCTCTGCCCAGGGTTATGTACAGCCAATGCTTGCAGCCTGAACTCACAGCCTGAACTTACAGCTACAACAGAAATCCTTCCTCTACTGTAGGACAGCTCAGTTTCCTTATCAGTTCTCTTCCTTTCCTTTCAAAAAGTGGATTATATGTCAACTTCTTTTAAATACTAATGATAAATTAAAATTATATCAATGGAAACAAAAGCACTAATGTCAAGCAGGCTGCAATGAATTAAGTGGAACCTTACCAAGAAAAAGCACCCAAAATCTATTTCACTCAGCTTGTCAGCAGAGAAGTGCTTCAGGTGCACACTCATGGCTGGTGTCACCAATGGAAACTGGGTGCACAACTGGCTCCTTGTTGTTCCCTGGGCTGGTTCCCTTCTCCAAAAAAGAGTTCACTCCAAAAAAAAGCAATATTACTACTTTCTCACCAGGCACAAAACACTGTTCCTATTGATTTACTTTATGTATGCAAAGGAAAAACAACAAAGCATGAAGCCACTGTAAATCAGGTAAGAATTTTTAGTTAACAAGAAAAATTCTAAGGCTCGGCCTTCCCATATATCAGATTGCTACTAAATACATTCAATTTTTTGTCATTAGTGTCAGCACACTGCACAGAAGAACACTCCTGTTAACACCAGTTCAAAGCATGTATCACAAATCTGTGCCTTTTAATGTTCCAAACTTTCATCCAGACCCAGAGAATGGAATGTCATTCCTCATTCATCTGCAAGTCCTCCCTCTCCAACAACAGCTACAGAACGTTTTAGAAGAACAACAAAATATATCACTCTTTCTAATTTAAGTACCTAAACATTTCTATAGGCTCCAGCTTTTGCTGAGCTGAATTACTCCAACCTGACTCACTAACATGAACCAAATGTTCCTGGTATATGGCAGGAAGGCAGCAAAGTCAGCTCTGGAAAAGTGGGTGGAATCCAGTGAAACTCAAATTATTTCAGCTGATTTCCTACCTGATCAGTAGGAAGTCCAGGCTGAGGCTACAAACACCAGCACAGGGATTCAAAGAGGATGATAAAGATTAAGAAAAGGGCAAGAAACTTATTCCTTCAGTGGAAGAGGATGGTTGCAAGGAGGAAGCATTTCCATTTCTTCCACCCTCATCCTCTCCATCCCTGAAAACCAGTCAGGATTGGTCGGTGTTGCACTGTCCTTGGGAGAAATTAAGTTTGTTCACCTTGGCATCTACTATTTTCTTCTTTAAAAGAACTCCATGGAAGATATTCCAACAGAAATACCATGTACACTTGCAGGGAATGACACCTTTAAGAAACACCTGGAACCCAAACTCTACTATTTGGGAGTTTTAAGAGGGCAAAGGATATTGAATCCGTGGGATTCCACCTCCAGCTGAGAAACAGCAGGAAGTGTCCTGGTAAAGAAATGAACTTAGGGGTGGACTGGTGCATCTTCCTGCCAAAGCTCAGCTCGAGGCAGGTGACCTTCCTGCAGGTCAGACACTGAATCCCCCCAGGGAACAGCTGGAGACACCCAGAGCCCAGGAAGTGCAAAAGCTTATAAAGAAGTGGGAGCACGAGAAGGAACTTAACTCTGTTCTAGTGTGACAATGGGGCTTTTCAAAGTGTGACACAGCCCCATCTCACAGTGATGTCAAAATCCTAAAATCAACACCCTCTGCCCCAAGTGTAAATATTTTTTCTGTGGCTTTTGGCCAAACCAGTGCCCAGGGGGAGTGGTGGCAGAGCAGGGGACAAGTGCAGTCCAACAAAAGGGCCGAGCTGGCCGGGCTGGGGGGCTGCTCTGCCATGGCCCAGTGCCCTGCCAGTTGGCACTGCTGGGCCAGGAAGCTGTCACTTCCAATCAGGGCAAGGCCCTGCAGCCCTATTAAAGGAGTCTTGCTGCTTAAGGGGCGGCCACTGTTTCCAAAGCATGGGAAAAAAAAGAAAAAAAAAAAAAGAGAGAGAGAAAAAAAAAAAAAGGGCTCTGCTTTCCTTAGATTTGAGCTGGCAACTTTCACTGGCTGGAGTTTTCAAGGAGCTATGAATGAGCCTAACAAAGGAGTTCTGTGGCCAGTTTCTGGCTGAAATCCATGTCAACAGTTTTTAAGGTCACAGGTCACACTAACTAACATTTATTCCCAGCAGACCCCGCTCTAAACACAAGCTGTAAGTAGTACAAATTTGGAATTTTTCTGTAATCCCTTGAGATATTCCTGATCCTTCCACATGTTTCTGCTCAATTAAAAACAATTCTCACTTTGCACCACAAGAGAGGCCCCTGCTCAGAAATCTTATTCTGTCCTAAGAATAAATGGACAAAGACTGCAATCAAAGGGAAGGAAAGGGGGGAGGAGAGGAACTCACAACAAATCACACCAAAAACCTCAAATAACTCCATACAGAATCACATTCAGTTAGTTACATTTTCTGCCATCTGTCACAAACTATTATGGATTCATTTCTTTTTATCTTAGAAAAGGAGTGGTGCAGAGCTCAGCTATTTTGGCCGAGAGGGATTTCCACACAAATGTTTCTGCATTTCACTTGAGAAGAATGATTTCCAGTTTGGGTGGAAAACCTGAATGCCCACTGAAAGCTTCAAACTCAGTAAAACTGAAATTAGAGTTGCACATGGCTATGGGACCTTCCCAACCCTGCCCAGGAAGTCTGTGAATCAAAGCAAAGCTACGCAAAGTTGGGTTTGGTTTTGTTTCCTTTTTAAATAAAAGACCAGAGTACTTCACTAAGTCCAGAACTATCTATACTGTTCTCCCTCAAAAGCTCATGTAAAATCTGATGCAAAGTTAGATTAAAGCAAACCTCTAGAAACAATAAAAACTCGGCCTCTTAATGCATATCCATTAGGATTTATTCCACTGTGGCTAAAATCCTGAAATCCTTAAATGAAGTCTTAGAAAGAAAAACGTATTTCTGTGTGAAATTTTTCTAATTCCCAAATTAGAACTCAGAATTTGATGAGTGGACATCGGCTCTCACCTTACTGCAAGGAAAATAATTCAAAAGCATATTTTAAGTTTTGTAACATACTGCTTTGAGAAAGGTAGTCTGGAATTCCAAGTTCCCTGGGAGATGTTGGTGTGTTCCACGAGGGTCTGTAACTTACCTGGGGCTCAGATCCCAAACCCTTGGAGGGTCAGGGACTCACCTGGGCTGTACCTGTGCCCCCAGGAAGGGTCAGGGACTCACCTGGGCCATCCCTGTGCCCCCAGGAAGGGTCAGGGACTCACCTGGCAGT
>WEIV01017115.1:650757-668257 GCA_013390005.1 Calyptomena viridis
CCCCCAGAGATGCTGCGGTCCGCCCGGGGCATCCCGCGCGCCCCCAGGAAGGGTCAGGGACTCCCCTGGGCCGTACATGTGCCCCCAGGAAGGGTCAGGGACTCACCTGGACAGTACCTGTGCCCCCAGGAAGGGTCAGGGACTCACCTGGCAGTCCCTGTGCCCCCAGGAAGGGTCAGACACTCACCTGGGCCATCCCTGTGCCCCCAGGAAGGGTCAGGGACTCACCTGGCAGTCCCTGTGCCCCCAGGAAGGGTCAGGGACTCACCTGGCAGTACCTGTGCCCCCGGGATGGGTCAGGGACTCACCTGGCAGTACCTGTGCCCCCAGGAAGGGTCAGGGACTCACCTGGCAGTACCTGTGCCCCCCGCGCCCTCTGGTGGCCGCGGCGCGGAGGCGCAGCCGCTCAGGGTCACCCAGGGCACTGCAGCTCCTCCTGGAGCCGCGACCCAGCGAGGAGAAGGAAAGCGAAGCCCCCGGGCAGATCCTACACCAGAGCACAGTGGTTCCACATCAGAGCAAACCGCCCCACACCCGGGAAATGCAGGTGTTCAAGTCACCGGAGGTTTCCATCGATCTCCGAGATGCCACCACAGCAGGACCAGAACTATGGAAAGTA
Organism: Calyptomena viridis; assembly: GCA_013390005.1. NCBI lineage: Eukaryota > Metazoa > Chordata > Aves > Passeriformes > Eurylaimidae > Calyptomena > Calyptomena viridis. Next base: position 651,377 of record WEIV01017115.1, read on the forward strand.
CCTCGAAAGCAGATTTCTGAGCAGTATTGGTTAAAATAGTTCCCTGCCAAATGGAACTGCCTTCCCGCTGGCAGTGAGGGATAACCTCACTGCTCTTGAACTCCAGGAGGCCCNGCTTCCCGCTGGCCACGGGATAACCTCACTGCTCTTGAACTCCAGGAGGCCCCTCACTGTTCTCCACAGGAAAAAGGCTCTGGGTCACTCTAAAGCTCAAGTCCAGACCCTGACTTCTGGCCTTTGAGCACTGTGTCAGCTTTCAACTTTGCTTCCAGAACTCTGCAGAAATTTTTTAGAGCACTGTCTGAGTGAACAGAATTTCCTTATTCTCCTGTTCCTGTTCAATACTGTCTCTAATAATTAACACTATCACTTAATTCTTATACTATTGCTGAGCATAGCAAGGAATACTTGAAGTTTGCTGCCATCCAATCTGTAACTTAAAACCAAATAAACAAACATTCTTTTCATTCCCATTTGCTTTTCCGTATCCTTCTCACATTCCCCAGCATGTTTGTCCCCATCCATTCACCATGAATCCTTTAATCCATAAAGGATACAGAAGATTCACATCAATGGGAGCTACAGTCCTGGCAATAGAGGAAGTGGATTCATGTAATGCTGATTTACACTCTTTATTATCCTCTAAAACTCACACAAATTGGCATTAATGACAAACTTTTTTCTCATGGGTTACAGGAGAAAGAAACAATAGGACTGAGGCAGAGAGTCCCAAATCAGCCACTGTGTTGGGTTTGTTGGTCCTGAGGTGAAGCAGAAGGCATTTAACTACAACACTACTCCATTTCTCCTGGCACTCTCTCACCATAAGGGAGCTGACAGTAAAGAACTCCTATCCAGGAGGGATCAAGAAGGGACTCAGACTATTCCTCATTCAGATTGTCTTTTCAAACCTTGTTTCTCCTTTAATTTGACATTATTCAGGACAAGTTACCCTTTGGAACCAGACATTGCCCACGTGAGACTCGGGGCATCAGCCCCCTGCCCCACAGGGGAGCAGCTCTGGGGGAAGAGCTGGGAAACCCCTTCCTATGTGCAGGATACAAGGAGTGCTGGAGTGCAGGGCTCACAGCAGCTGGGATTCGACAGGGGAAAAGCAGCAATAAGAGAAATACCAAGTAAACACCTGTCACCCTGCCTCCCACTCAGTTAATTAGTCATTTTGGTAGACTTCACAACAGTTTCTCCAAATATGAAGCTTCTCCAGTGAAGGCCTAGTGAGCAGAACTGCCAACAGCAGTTTCATAACACTGAAGTACAAGACATCAAACGTTTGGGATCCTCAGCAGCCTCGTGCCAGCACAGGTGGCACAGACACTCACTTTAAAGATGTCCATGGACCCCAAACCCCTGCAGGAGGGAGAGGTGTCCTTGCACGTGGCAGGTGACTGCACTGTGGGATCCCCCCAAGGGGCACATTCAGTCAGACACACTCTGGTGCCACACACAGCACTCCCAGCACAAGGGAAGTTCTTGTTCTTGCACTGGATTCTCCCTGGTGCAAAGCAAAGCAGAGCCAGCCCAGACAGACAAGTCCACAAGTGCTCACAGAGCAGAGCACCCTCATCTGTGACTGATTCAGCAACTGCTCCATCACCTACCTGGCTGGTCCCAGTTAACTCTGACCTGCCTTTATCTGGGCCACTGCTCCAAAATTTCCAGTTCCTCATGAACACACAAGAAGCAGAAAGCAGAAGGCAGACAACTCTTAAATTGACACCAAACAAGACAGACCAGATGCCACGTGGAAATCTTCAATCCATAGAAGTTGTTAATGGAATTAATGTATGGGTAGATATCAAAACTGATTTTACTGGCATCACTTCTTGCAACAAATGTAAATAAAAAATTATGGACTTTATTCCTGCATGGCTGTGGGAGGTCATCAAACACTACTCTGAGAGAGCCCACGTTGTGTGAAATGCACTCTCCCACCTCCCCCTGACAGTCTTTATTATGCCAAACTTCACAAACCCCTCAATGGGACAGAGCAAAGCTCACACATCCAGACTGGGGCTGTGGAGAGCATCAGAGACATTCTCTCAGTTACCAACAGATGCTTTGTTAATAAAACTTGCATATACAAATGTCCACAAAACGTCTTAACAAGATCAGTTGTGACAGCTAAAGATAACAGCTGCCATCATGCTGTGTCATATCAAATTACTGCCCTGAGACTTCTGCACGTTGTTAACTGCAGAACTACAAACAAACACACTTATCTACACAGGAACTCCAAGTGCACCAGATTTTGCACCCCTTGTGCAGAAGAGCAGTGACTTTGAGGACCAGATAGGAAAACAATTTTGAACAGCTGGAAATGGTAATTGCAGTGGAACAGCAAAGCCAAACACTGCTCCTGGAGTCAGCCAGAAGCCAAGACCTACCTCAAGATACAGAAGCAGCTCTTGGCCCCAGAAGACAAGCGACAGAATCCAAACCTCTGCTTGCTGTCAATGTCTGTGAGCACAAATGTAAAGTTCTGCCCAACTTGGTTAACTGCATGGCTGGAACAGAGAGCAACAGAGAGAATTACTGCTGAGCTAACTCCGTGTCAAGTATGAAGTCATTGAACCTGTAACATTTCCTCTTTCAGCACAGTTTTTTTAGAAATTAACTTTGAGAATATGCACCCTCTGGAACCTTAAATATGCTCGTGCTTGATGAGGGAGGAGTGGGGGCTTTGTGGTTTGGGTTTTTTTCTCATTTTTTAAGTGTGGGAGGACACTAAATATGCATTTATCTTTAAATGAAAATGGTTCTGACTATCAATCATCTTCAACCAAGTACACACAGCATAAACCAAACCCACATTCCCTCATATATACATTGCAATATATAATATTTATAATGATATGAAACTGACACTTATTTCAGGTTATGTTCTGGGCTTTTTAGGTTTACTGAGAACTGAGAAATCTGACTTGCATTGACATTGCAGCTTTACAAGTCACTCCTACAAACTGCCACAAATATCCCATTAAATTTAAGGCCATTTCACCAGCAGTCACAGGCCTTAAAATATTTTCTTCTATAATGCCATATACAGTGCAATAAACAATTTCTGTGGGAGATTATACACTCAGTGCCTAGAGGAGACAAAAGAAAAACAGACTTTCAGAAGTAAAAGCTGGATCCAGACAGGAAACATGCCACTGTCCAGCTTAGGAAGCATCATCCTTCAGGAATGGAAAAACATGCAGTGATGAAGATGAACAAAAAGACAGACACTCAAAGCATTTCAGTACGAGAATTAGGCAGTGGAAGTACAATCATTTTCCTGAAATCTAAATGTCAGCAGAGCAACCACTTCCATAAACCACAGTGAGCTGCTGGGGATACCCAAAAATCCCTCACTGGTGGTGTGTTTTATCTGTAAAGCTTGGATGTAATGTTACTATGGTGATTTTAGTAGGGTGTTTTAAAAGGGGATTATATGCTTAATTTTAACAAGGTTGAGAGCAGAGCATGTGTGAGAAATAGCATTTGAGCTGACAATTAAAATTGTGGGACAGGGGGAAAAAACATGTTTCATTAGCAGCAGGGAGAAGCTTGTTTATTAAACAACTGTGACAAGGTGGTGAGTTCCTCCAGAGTGAACCTGGAGTCTCATTTCTGTGCTGTGCAGAAACCAAATCTGTCTGAGAGGTCCTGCTCCAGTCCTGCTGCCAGTTCTTCACAGGGAAGGATAAACTTCCCCACAGACAAAGTGTTTGTCCTAAGATTATAATACCAGTCCTTCAGAGTCCAGGCCTATTGAGAGCCCCCAGGATGGCAGCACCAGAGATCCCACCTCTGACTGGGCAGACACAGTTAGGGCTGGAGCAGGGCAAGAGAGGAAGAGGGATTTCTTTAAATCCCCATCTCCAGCTGTATCTGACCAACACATTCCTGACAGGAAATCTGAGAGAGGTGCAGCTCTGAAAAGCCTCTGCCCTGATCCTGCCACCAGAAGAGCAGAAACCTCATGGTCTGTTGCCTGAAGGAATGGGCACCACGTCCCTGGGGATCTCTGCCCACTGCCCACCACACGTGTCCAGGGCATCAACAGGAAAACAACCAAGTGTGTGTCCCTGGGTGCCAAAGTCCCCAGAGCCAACACTCTCTATGTGCACAGCAACAAGAGCAGGAGCTGCCACAGCCTAGACCTGGGCTGTCCTCTGCCTTCTGCAGCACTGCAAGTCCAACCTTAATTTTAAATTATTAAGCATGGGATGTACAATCTATCCTCTATGTTCAAGCTGGTTGGCTTACAGTCTTCCAGTGACAGTCTGTGATATTCAGAAAAACAAGTGAATCCAGAAATGGGAATCACTTTTCATTATGTTCTCATTTGCACCCCATATGGGTTTTCAGCGTTCTTATCTTTCAAAATGTTGCATTGCTGAGGAAAACCAAAAACAACAGAACAAACAAACCCCTTAGGTACAATAAATCTACACACAGTAAGCATAAGTATTTCTAGTAGAAACAAATACATGAGAAACATAAATATGAGTATTTCCCTGCTCCCTCTCCTTAGGAAAGGAAGAAGATGAGCAGCAAAAAAGTGATTCCAAATTCTACAATGAGACAAAGATTTCCAGCAGTTTAATCACAGTTAAGATCAGTTTCCTCATTCCNCCCTTAGGAAAGGAAGAAGATGAACAGCAAAAAAGTTAAGATCAGTTTCCTCATTCCAAACCATTCAGTGTCTGAGCTGACAAAGAAAAGTGATTCTGACCAACTAAGTGATGCTCAGAGATGATGTGAGCACTGTGCATCCTTTCAAAACTTCAGTTCCTGTTCTTTTCGTGAAACCATCAAAAATAACTCACTGTAAAAGGAAAACTAAAAAAGTTCTAGAGTTTAAATTCCAGGAATTAAATACTCTCAGATCTTCTCACATTCTCTGTACAATTTCCCCCCACAAAGCACCAGCATTTCAGCAAGAATTTAATTAATTTTCCATCCAAATTTTGGCAATTAACAAATTAAGTGCATAAGCACACAAAGCTTTGATATCAACATGCATATTTGACAATTACTACACAAGTATTTTCAGCAGAAGTAAAACCAAACACCCTCACAGAGCTGCCACTGAACAGCTCCAACTTTTAAAACTTTTTTTTGATGGTGCCCATAAAACCCCCAGGAAAAAGTGATTCTAAGACTATAATTTGCACTCGGGTGCTTTAAGTCCCAGTCCCACAGACAGAACATTACAAATGGTATGGTTTTTATTTTCTACAGGGGTTTTATTGACAAGCTTATTTTCTTGTAAAGTTTGAAAAGCTAACAATACCTGTCCACATAGAAGGGGAAACAAAACTTGGTCAAAGTCTGTAGAACTTCCTGTGGAGAGAAAAAAAAGAGATAATTTATACATCTACTGGGACCAATAAATCTAATATTAACCACATCACACAATTTCACAACTTTGCCCTGAAGAAATAAGAGACAGATGAAGAAATATGGGCTTTATCAATTACACGGAAGGAGTACCAGGCAGTCAATCATGTGAAATAATACACATGATCAAACTTCATTAAAAATGAAAAATTAATCAAGATTCACACATGGGCAGGCAGCAGGAGCCATCCAGCAATTGTCCCTGGAGGAGGAGGAGGGTGGTTGCTCAGTGTTAACCCCGGGGCCCTCCCTGCCCTGCCCATATGGCTGCAGTGAGGGAGAGCAAACGGCAGGGCCTGGCCTGGCCTGGCAGGACCCCCGTGCTGGCACAGCCTGGCAGGGCCTGGCCTGGCCTGGCCTGGCAGGACCCCCGTGCTGGCACAGCCCGGGCTGGTGCCCGGCAGGGAGCACTTCCTACCCCGGCAACACACATAACAAAAGAAGCAGCCAATAGGTCTCAGAGAGGGGATGTTTGACGTTGCCTACTGCTATTAAAAAGAAAATCTGAGTGTTAAAACACGGATTAAAATATTGGGTATTAAAATGAATACAGATGGTTTAAGCTACGGACCATTTTCTAAAAGTTGAAAAGCAGCACCACAAAGAGGGAAACCTTTAAGCACAACCTCTGCACGAGAGCAAAGCAAAGGATGAATATGGAAAGGGAAAACATGAACAGCAGATAAATTAATCATTTTCAACTTTACAACGTTAAACAAAGACAGGCACTAAAGAGGCAAACCCAGAAACATGTTGGTCCCAAAACAGTTGTGTTCATAGACAAAAGTAATCCATTAGATCATTCTATAATACCCAAAATTTGAATTCTGTAACCCACAACTCACCATAAAGGTTTCCTTGTTTGCAGATCTTTCCTACAACCAATTCATTGCTCATTCCCCTTCACACTTTAATATTTCAGGCCCTGAAGTGTAAATTCTATTTCTGCTTTCAGCTAAACAGGACAACCCTGAACAAAACCCAAACCCTGTGATAAATCCCACACTTTTCTGACCACCAGCAATAAATTATCATCAATGACTAAAGAGATGCTTCTCGCTTCATTTATTTCTAAAGCAAATGCCATCGTTCCCAAATAAACTCCATCAATCTAATCAGCTCCTCAGTGAAGCACAAACCATATTGAGTCCCTTGCAGGAACATGTTCCTGCTGCATAATTCACACAGGCACAGCCCCTGCTCGCCCGGCTCCGGCCTCAGCTCCTCACTCTCCTCTTTGGAGGTTTCCTGACAACTAAAATGGGGCAAGTTCTGAAGATTTCAGGCAGAAACAGATACGGAAACTTTGACTTCTTGACAGTTTATTGATAGATTATTTAACAACCTCCTGTTTTTAAAGAACAAAAAAGGGTCATTGAAGAAAGCCATGTAAGAGCAGAGACGTCTCCTGCTTTGGACTGCACAGGAAACTTGGGCAGGAGTTATGGAGATTTCAGAGGACACTCTGCAGAAATCTTTATTTTGATACAAAATAGTAAAGGTCTCATTAATGTGATTGGGTCCCCTCAGTGCAGAATCTCACTGATTTCCACAAGGTGAACAACTCCAACTGTTCACTCACAAAAACCCCCTCTGTACAAATTTTAACTATGACACAGTTGTTCTTTACCACAGCTGGAATCTTAATGGGCAAAACGTTAAAAAACAAACTAAAAAAACCTCAAAAGAATTCTACAATAATCAAAATTATAACTGCAGGAAGGCAAAGTGCCTGTATTTTTATTGGCCTTATCAAAACAAATTGTCCTCAAAATAGGGACTGTGTATCTATTTTTTTAGAAACAAACCCATGTAGATACATGAAATTCTGAAATAAAACAGCATTAAAAGGTAACAAGCCACCAGTCACCTCAAAATGACAGAATACATTCTCTCCATTATTTTGATGATTTAAATAATTCCTGTCACTGCAAGGAAAACCATCCACATAATAAATCATTCAGCATCTTCTCAGCATTGTGTTACTGGAGAAGTGCAATACTCAGAACTTACTTTGCACTTGTTTCTTGATATTTACAGTTTCCTAAACACAGCAAATGAGGCCACATATTGAATATATTGGATATATTGGATTTGTCCCACTCTACATTGCCTTCCCTTTTAAAGAAAGATTTTACAGAGATATTATTATCTGGCTTTTGTAATGTAATTGGACAAAATTTGCATTCATTATCCACCAATACTTATCTGCCTTGATTCACGACTAAAAAACCTGAGACTGGCACAGGTTAATCACAGGCTTATTTTTAAATTGCAACTCTTTAAAAAAATATAAAACTCATACTCAGAATTAGTTTTGAATTGGTAAAACTGCTGATCTTCTGGATGTAAGAAGTACAATTACTGGAGAACTATCCCATTTTTGCTCAAGTTGCAAGCTCGTTACTCTAAATATAATGCTGCTTGTTTTTAATTCTTTAAATACTGCTCAGTTTGAAAGATAAGCAATACCTACATCACATACAACCTCCCACCCGACCTCTTTAGGTGGGTGGTTACTTATGACCTAGAAAAACCACCATTTCTTTAGGATTTCAAACAAAAGCCATAAAACCTAACCTGGAATCGCTCCATGTCAGCATCTTATAATCTTTTTACCGTCTTTTTACCCAACATGAAACACAGAGGAAGTATCAATAGCCCGTTTCCTGATTTTATTCCCTCATGCCTATTTCCTTAAGGAAAAGCTGGCACAGCCCAGCCCCCCAGTGCAGGACAGGCAGCTGATCCATGGAAATTACCGGGAGCTGCAGGGGCTCTCCAAGGGCTCTCCAGGGATCCCGCGCGGGTTTGGCGGATCAATCCCCCCGTTTGTATTTTCCCCAATCCCGTCCCGTGCACTTTGGCTGTGAACACTTTAAGGAGCACCCTGAGGTGCCTGAGCAGCAGCAGATCCCTCAGATCCCTCAGGACCCGTGTCCCGGGGCCGCTCAGGCACCACCTGCTGCCGGTGCCTTCCCCACCCCAAACCTGTGCCGTGACACCCCACGGGGCTCTGCTAAACCCTCCCCAGCGACGGGGCTGCTCCACAGCTCCGGGGACACGAGGCGCAGCTCATTCATTACCTGCGGTTTCAGTGGCAAAGTTGTCACAGTAAATGAGGCGCGAACACCGTGCTGGCCCTTTGTGTCACAGCAGCCCCAGGTGAGGGAAGGGTTTCGGGGTCTCCTGCACACACACAGGGGAGACTTGGGGAACACACCCTGGGCTTGTGCTCCAAATCATCTATTGACAGGAAATAGCACAGAAAGCTCAACAATGCTGAAAAACGTGCATGTTCACTTGTGAATTTAGGATGCAAGCTGTAGCTTATTTTTATTTTTAAACCTTGCACCGTATGCTTCCACTTCCATATCAACAGAACAACTTCAGATTCTCTTAAATATAACAGGTCTCTTCATTTCTCTCATTCAAATAAACATTGGTAGTAAATATCCCCTGTGCAGCTACAAATAAGTAAAACTGCCCTGATAAATGATATACAAATGGCTGGTCTAGAGAAGGGGCTGCTGCAAAGCATCTCCTCCTAGAAAGGCTCACGAGCAAACAGACATGCAAAGGAACAAGGAGTGTGGGGGGAAGTTGGACAGAAAAGAAATGAAAATACAGAGACCTGTGAAAAATGATGAGGGATTAAGGCAAGACACTGAAATACGAAATGCGAGTCAGAGTAGGGCAACAACACCCCCCCCAAACCACCAGGTTGGGGACCTGTATTTGGAAGCCTGTTGGGAACCCTGAGGAAAATCTGGAGGAAATGGAAAAGATCCCCCAGAGCACAGAGTGGCCCTCGGGCTGTGGGTCACAGAGGGAGGGGGTACCAGCAGTGGCTGGTCTGGGGAGTGGAGCTGGCAAATGGCAGGAGGTTTCCATGGAGAGAGGGGGTGACTGGGATGAAAAGGGTGGATGCTGTTGGCATTAAACCAGAGGTGAAGAGCAGCTGAGGCCACTGGAAGTGAAACCCTAAACAGGGAGGGTGAAACACAGTTTTCACCTTATCCAGCTTGAAGGAGCACCTGAATCCAGGGAACAAGCAGGAAAGCCTCCCTGTTCCAGGAGTGACACCAAGAACACACCAACACACTGATGGAGGAGAAACTGCAGAACAAGGAGGGTCCAGAGGAGAAGGACAACCAGCCTGGCAGGATCTGGGAATGTAAGAACAGGGAACAGGATCCTGACTTCACCAGCAAGGAACGACAGCTGATTTTATTTCTCTTCAGAAGCAATGTCAAATTTAAACACCACAAAAATGTTAATATAGCATAAAAAGTGCTAAGAAACTAACTGAAGCAAAATATTATCCAATTAAATTTGAGTTGTCATTAATCTATCTTATACCCACAAAACTGCAAATTGCTCTTAGATTTAATTCACCTATTTGAATAATTTTAAGATAACAATTAATTAAATAATCCACTACAAGGGAACAACAAGCTCAGGAATTCACAAAAGTTGTCAGTGCACACAAGTAGTCAAGTTAAACCTGACAACAATGGTGTTGAAAGCCCATTGTGAAAGAAAAGGTACAGAACCACGTGGAACACCAGCAGTTCTGTTGGCTGTGCAGGGCTGGTCAGAAATCCACACACATTTTCCTAGGAAAGGGACCAGCTTTCTGCACCATAATAATCACCTCAGTAACAACGTGGGAACTTTAAACATTTCACAAAGCAACTTCACAAAATTCTGTATTGTGGCTATAAAAATAACAAAGCAGTGGCAGCACAGCAAATTGAAGTAAGTTGACCACAGCCCTGAGTGACAAACAGGGATCACTCTGTGTTCTCAAAATGTAAACCTCAATCTGCCTCTATTATTAGTGCCAGTTTTTATCATCTCACATCAATTTTTCCTAAAGTTATTGATACAGAACACCCTCATGAATTAACAAAGGTTGTGTAATTTGTAGTTAAAATCAGGAGAAACATTTCCATTCCAGCAGCTTATAAAGAGAATTCCCAAGGTTTGCAGTCAGTGTCACAGAGCCACAATGAACCACTGGGACTCTGCAGGATGATGAAGCAGAGACAACAAAGAGCAATAAACTTAAACCCAAGATTTCTCTAAGTTTTAAAGATTTTTCTAGTTTTGAAAAGAACTGACACAACACAGATTCTTTTAAAAAATCATTGCTTGTTTAAAATATTTATGTCAAATTTCATATTGCATTGATTTTGCAATAAAATCTTTTTACATCTTAGAGCACCACTGAGCATTACTGAATTTTGTAATGGTCAAAATATTTTGAAAATTCATTTTAATCAGCTTTTTAAGAGAATGTTCTATCCCCCCAAAATCAGGGCATGGTTTGCTTAATGGCATGGCTTTAAATTACCTGAATTTAGTTTTATCTCCACTTTTCTAATTCTACTGGTATTCCAATACAACTCTGTAGCACTAGATCATCCATTTGCTTTGTGTTCTAGAAATCCATCAGCTCTTTCTGAGCAATTCCAAAGCCTGAATTAGAGAAGGGTTTTTCTACCAGTCACCTCTCCCTGTCTGAGGGACCAGTACAAAATAACATCATTTCACTGGAGGTAACTGATCATTCTCAGGAAAATACTATTTTTTAAAACCAAACAAAAAACCCCAACACCAATATCCCCAATCCTGGAAACTGGAAGAGCAGGAGATAAATAACATTTCCTAAGCATATTGAGGCCCGCTAGCATTTAAATATTTTAAACGTACAAAATACGTGCACAGATGGGCAACTTTTCTCCTTGCATTACTAAAAACATATTTCAAGATAAAGCTCAAAATCCCTGAATTTTTTAAACCTAATTGTGACTCTGTTTCTTAGAATTCACACCCCAAGGCCAAAGCTTTCCTGCCACCAGTCCTTCAAATGTGATTTGGACATTACACGGGAGGAGGCTCCAAGCCTCCCTGAGGTCTCACTCCTTTTACAGCACAGCAAAAACAGGAGATAATGGGCCTGGGCTGAATTCCGGGCTCTGCTCGGCTCCTCCTGGGACACAGGCCTAGCAGATGTGATAAAAACTGTGTCAGAGAAGTAGCTCGAGTTTTTGCCTTAATGACAACTTCAACCTCTCAACTAATAGAACAAAAGAACACCAACGACTATTACTTTCCTCCAGGAGGGACAAAAATCTGAAAGCAAAGCTGAGCTAAATATTTAAGCAGTTTTTCAAAGAGATCTCCTCAAAAAATGTCTTTAAAACCCCTTCAATAAAATCAGAGATCTAGTTTTATTCTAAAAGAAATAGATTTTAGCTAACACACTAAAAAAAAAATTATCTACAGCTACTGTTGAATAATTTTTCCAGGCTTAAATCACCAAGAATTGAAAAATTATACAAACAGGCATAAAAAAAAATCGGGTCCAATTATGTGCATAAACAGTGATCAATTGGTAAAGATAAGAAGTGTCAATCTCAGAGAGCAGCAACACGGATTCAATTAAACATATTTTAAACATTTAGTGACTAAAAATGAGGAGTATTTTCACTTCCACATTTAGCAGAAATTAGGTGAGAGCTATCAGCTGCAGGAAGATAATGACATCCTGCACACCCTCTAAGCCAATTGCACAGGTACATTGCATCAAAACCAAAGCTTTAAATATATCCTTGGGTTAACATTTGTTAAATATTATAATTCTGGCTTAAGATGACTGGCCCTTTCAGCCCAACGCTCTATTCAGCTCGGAGCACATACCCACTTAATCAGCAATCATTGTTCTCTGAGGCAGGACTTTGTTCTCAAGACAAGCACTGAAACCTTTAAAATATTTCAGAACTGGCATAAGAAAAAAGTGATCTTTGTCAAACAAGGACAAATTTATGCAAATCTTTTATAAACATTCACAAACATTTATTTAGCTTTTGAAATGTTGGCCTCATTTGAGAGCATGAAAATGAGGGGGAAGTAGGAAGATGCAAAGGACAGCTTAGAGGCTGGCACACTACATAAATATTCAGAAGGAAGATTATAGGATTCATGTTAGGCTGTCTTAGGTTTCTCCAAAGTCCACATAGAATACCAAAGAACAAAACTAACGAGAAGTAGAGCAGATGTTAGACAATGCACAGCCCTCTTTTCCACACTCACTTGGCTATACTTGGATGCTTTCATTTTTTCTTTCAATATGGTCAGGTCATTCAAGGATTCTCCTATAGACTCTGTATTGTGGCTACAGCGCTATAAGCTGGACCTCTGTCAGCTTTCCAAAAGTTCCCAATGAAAAGGCATTATGCAAATTGCACCTCTCCTACTCTCTTTTCAGGAAAAAAGCCTCCAGTTTGCAGCCACCGGAGTATTGGGAGTCCCAGCCTTCATTTCTGTATGGCTGTGTTTGCCTTAGGGCCATGCTGCTTGTTTTGACAGTGGATCCCCCCAGATAGTTGGGATTAGTCGAGCTTGTTTAGATAAACTTGAAATCAAGGCCTTTTCTAGGTAGACAGCTAGATGTAGCTCCTGAGTTTCCAGCTGCCTTCTGCTTTCATCCCCAAACAAGTGCAGATTCACAGCAGAGATCACAGCCACAGGCTATGTCACACACATAAGTACAAAATTAAAGGCTGCTAAAAGAAGCCTTTGTAAGTCTTAGTGCTAAAATAAGGAATCTGTACTGCATAGTTTAAACAAATTATTGAAGAAGCACCACTAAAGGTCTGCCCTGAGAGTGAAGACGTGCAGGGAAGAAATGCCCTGTTTGCATAGCTGGGCAAGATGTTTGCTAATCACTGGTGCCCCGTGCCCTGCCCAGCCCCTCCAGGACAGGCAAGGCAACACTTCAGAGCAGTGTCTGCAGAGCACTTCTGCTGTCAAACCCAAACTTCAGCACCACAGCAGACTAGGAGCACAGCACTGCTCCAATTAGATGTCAGTCAAACACACCCCAACATCTGATCTCTGCCATAATCAGATAATGCAAACCACAAGAATTCATTCACACAAATCCAGTGTGTTAAAAGAGAAGGGCCAGAGCTCCAAACCCAAAATGAAAACCAGAAATCAAATGCCACCCATGTGACTGTGTTACACCTCTGTGAATCTGCACTGCAGTTCAGCCTCAACAGGAGATTCATTTTTCAGGGAGTAGAAGAAAAATCCCACAAACAGTTTTGGCTTTTAAAGATTGTAATCTCTTCTAGCTGGGTGCAAATTCTCCTATACACTCCAGGCACAACAGATGGGAAGCTAAATTAAAGGAAAAATTAATCCCTAGGATGTTATAAATAAACAACCAGCAAAAAACCCCAAAAGAAACAAACAAACAACTTATTTCAACAAATAGTAAATATCATTAAAAATCAACTCTTGCTTAAGAGCAAGGATGTGCAGAAACTTGCAGTGCTGAACACAGCTGGAAGTCAAGAGCAGAATTCTGTGGTTAAGAGGGGAAGGTAAGGATTTGCCCCCAACCTCTGTGCACAGGAACCCCTCGGAATCACTGTTGTGCCATTCCTGGATTACAGAAATTCTACCACCTCTCACTGCAAAATTAAGTCATTTCACTGACAAGATCTTCTCTAGAAATTCAAAGCATTAAAAAGTGTGAGAGAGTAACATTAGACTTCAATTTCTTCCTGCACTGGTTACCAAAGAGAATATTAGAGTATATCCTGAATTCACTTAGTCGTTCCAGACCACAAATCCCCCATTAGTGACACCCTCAGCAGGAATCAGCTACAGACTGGGAATCCAAACCAACAACTGAGCCAATGCATAATTCCTGACAAAACCAGCTCCATCATGGCAGTGGCACTTAGGAAAAAACCCCCAACAACACTTCCAGAATTGTTACCTAAAACTGAAATACAGCTGCTAAGGAAGATGTCCCACACACAGCTGGAGACCACGGAGTTCTCCAGTGCCAGAGGCTGGTGCAGTCCAGGGATTTGCCTTCTCCCAGATGTCTAATTGCTGTGACCAGGATCCTCCTCACTGCTGGAGGAACGTGCTGCTGAGGAAGAGCTTTGAAGGTGCCACTAAGGAAGTTCCTTAACGACTCCCTCACCCAGGGAGGAAATGTAACAAAAGTGAAGAACTATCCCAAAGGGGGCAACAGCTGACCAACTTTGCCACTTCAGGCTCTGCACTCCCACAGCACCTGCCTGAGAATTCCCTAAAGAAGGGAGTTAAAAATGATGAATATGATGAGGACACTCATGCCCACAGGGCAAGAAGAACTTTTCTAATGTTAAACTTAGTGAGATGAGATGGAGTCAGGGATCACCTCTGACAACTGAAGGTCAGAAGAGGATACAGCTTTTCAAATTCAGCAATACTTTTGCAACTTTTACATTTCCACATACGAGAATATGCTAAAGAGAACTGTGGTCAAAAACCTGAAAGCTATAAAAACATTCATTAGCCCTGGAAAGTGGTGTTTACTTGAAGAAAAGAGAGCTGAGATGTCCAAAGATGACTGACTTAGAATCTGAAGGTTTCCAAGTGCAAAGCAAAGACCTTTGGACTTCCTGGTTTCACCCAGGGCAATTCCCAGCCTGTCTGTAACATGTCACCAGTCCAGACATGGGGAAAAGTCTGAGCATGGGAACACCAATTAGTGCCATCTATCCATCACCAACAAATCCTCTTCCAGGCTGTTTCCCAACCATTCCTTTGAAAAATAAATATAATGAAGAATAATGGATGCAAAATAATTTGGAAAACTCGGAGCATCATGGAATCTAAATGCTTTGCACTCTGCCTTCATGAAATTATTCAAAAGTTGTACTGAAACAAAAGCACATTTTTAATCACGTTTCAAACTCAGTTGTACTGTTTGCACAGGACAGCACTCCCCAGTATTCCTGTCCCTGCAAACCCCAACAGCCCCATCAGAGCAGGGAAGAGCTTCACACCCCCAGACATGTGCTGACAGCAATTTTAACATGTCCCCTCCTGAATCTTGTTTTATCTTATTTGGTTTATTTTATATTGAAACAAGATGAAGATGCTTCCTACATATTACAAGTCCATAAACAATAATTTTGCAATAGTTTATAAACCGATCTGTGGCACCACTAGAGAACTGAATGGTTCAGGAGACTGAACCAGCACAACTTCCCAACTTATTTGCTCCTGCTTGGTGTAACAAACCCAAGGAGAATATTACTGCTGAAGCATCACCCATTTTAAAGAAACCCAGCATTACTTGCAGTGAATATTTTATATTTTTATCAATAAATTTAAACATAAGTGATAATGATTACTCACTTTAGGCCTGATCCCACAACCTTTACTCACATGAGCAGTCCCACAGGATTTTAATGTGACCACCTCAACGAATGAGGGTTGGCAGGACAGGTTTTAAATTATTCATATATTCACGGATTTTTAAGACCAGAAGGGACCATTATGATCATCTAGTCTGACCTCTTGTATAACAAAGGCCAGACCACTGTACCCAGTACTATTTGCACTTGCTGAATCATTTGTGGTCAAATCGTGTTTATTGAACTTCCAATATCGATTCAAATTTTACATGAAGGAAAACTGAAATTGTTTAGAAAGTGGCTTGGACCCATTTCCTCACACTTGAACCCAATTATTCCACTATTTCCATTCAGAATTTTTCTGACTGCTGGACACTGGTTTTTGACATGGTTTTCACCCACAGGATCCAACACCACCTCAGGTACTCTCAGGCCAAATCAAGAAACCTCCTGGGCTCCCTCAAAACATTGACTGCCAGTTAATTACTATTTGCTTCCTGCACTTTTACCACTCCTGCCCTGCACCACGATTTCTGAAACACAGATATCCTAAGTGCAGAGACCCTCATCTAATGCAGCCAGTGCTGCCCCAGCAGGGAAAGCAGCCCCTCCACCTCAGCCCCTTCCCACCAGCATCAGATGCAGCTCCTTCCCCCACGGGCTCAGAGACAAAACAGGCTGGGGAACATTCTCCCTCAGCATGTCTTGGACTTCAGGACTCCCTCGTTTCAGGGATACCTGAATCAGATACAGACTGATTTTGCTCTGCACAAACCCACTGCAATGATTTGTGCAGCCAATCACAAACAGCAGTAAAAGAAACACAAAAATGAGACAGAAACCTCAAATGCTACGAGTCTACGTGAACTTGTGAGCAGGTGTGACAGACCACTGCAGCCAGCTCTGCTGTTAGGCACTCAGATGTATATTCTGGCTGAATTCTCTCACCATGGGAATACTTAACTAACCTATAATTCTTACAATTACTAACTTCAGTTCTAAAATGGAACTTGGATGAACAAACTATGCCAAAGGTTCTATTAAGATGCAAATCAGCTTTGCCATGTAGTTCTCAAGGTTTGCAACTCTACGGAGCACAAATCCCCTGTAATGCACCTCGACCAGATACACACCCTACTGCAGACACAAAGGCATTAGACTTCCAGAGGTTCTGCATTTTTTATACTAATTAAATGATACTAGAGAGGCACATAAAAGGGACAAATAGAAATACATGAGAAAAACTGACCTCTCA
>WEIV01017115.1:673257-704264 GCA_013390005.1 Calyptomena viridis
AGCAAGCAGAGAATCACACATTAATATTTGATCAGAAGATGATAGCAACCCTGGCAGGGGATCCAAGGAGGGCAGCTGAGGCTGCTGTGTTGATAAGAGCAGGGAAGGACTTTTCAAGGCTTTCCCTTTACCCTCCTCCAGAAAGACAAAAACTGTACATAAAACACACACAAAACACATGAAACCAAAAATGTCTGTGTGTACACACACACACATATCTGTAAATACATATATTTAGATATAGATTATTTTCTAAGGGGAGTCCTGGTGCTAAAGTGAACTTTAGGCTGTTCCCTTGTGCAATATCTTTCCGGCTATAATTTGCCAGCTGGGCTTGTCACCAGGAAATGGTTACCCACTGCACTGAATGTGGGTTAAAATCAGACTAGTTCTGCCAGCTCCAGCCACTGCACTGATTTATCTCCATAGACAGTTTCCAGCAATACCAGATTACAAATCTCTCAAAATTACTTTATATTTATGTTAAGGTATGCTCCCTAGAAATCAAAAATATTTCTCCAGAATTTGGAAGAGGCAATTAATGCAACCCTGGAACCTCTCTCTTCAGAAAAACAAGTGTGGAGCACTTCAGATTAGCAAACATTCCAGACTGATGCAGCATCCTTATTCCTCTGGCTGTCAGAATAAATAATATGGCAGTATTCCCTAAGAAGTTATCTTAAATTTAATTAGAGATGTTCATAAAACAACAGAATATCACGATCGAAATTATTTATACGACAACCTATTTAAACCAGATCTCTTCAAAGCCATCCGTTTTTCAAAGGGATACGGCGGCGAAGGCCACATTCCCTTCCACAAAGATTTTTTTTTCAATTACAAAAACCAAATCATACAACAATGAGGCAAGTGTCCAAAATCAAGTGCAATGCATGGAAAACCCAACATTATCCCCCTTGGTGCCCTGCTGCCTTTGGCTTGCAGGGGACACTGTTTCACCACTTCTGCCCATTGTGCTGCAGTGACACAACCCCGGAGGGTGGGCTGAGCCTGCAGGGCACAGAGCCCTGCCTGTGGCACTGTCCTGCCTGTGGCACTGTCCTGCCTGTGGCACCCTCCTGCCTGTGGCACCCTCCTGCCTGTGGCACTGTCCTGCCTGTGGCACCCTCCTGCCTGTGGCACTGTCCTGCCTGTGGCACCCCCTCCTGCCTGTGGCACTGTCCTGCCTGTGGCACCCTCCTGCCTGTGGCACCCTCCTGCCTGTGGCACCCCCACCTGCCTGTGGCACACCCTCCTGCCTGTGGCACCCCCACCTGCCTGTGGCACACCCTCCTGCCTGTGGCACACCCACCACCTGCTGGAAGGGTCCCACCTCAGGTTCCTCAGTGCCACTTTCCTGAGGGACAAAGTGGTGGTCGGTGATTCCCCTGTGAGCAGGTGCCAACTCCTTACCCAGGTACATCGTCCTCCATGAGGAATCACCAGCCTGGACCTTCACCAACTTCCCAGCTCAGTCTGAACATCTCACCACGACACACACACAATTACATACACAATATATCACTTTATAGGCACATATGAGCAAACCCTTCTATCATTAACACAGCAAAGTAGAAACAGAAAGCAAGGGATCACCTCTTTAAGCCTTGGTTTGAAAATTCTTCAATCTATGCACAAGTGAGTGAAGTGTCCAAAGATGCAAACAGATGTGCCCAGCTGTGTTGGCATGAGCATCCTCTACACTCAATTAGCAATTAACAGGACAGTACAGCCTCACACTTCACCACAGCAAGCACAATGTCAGTGGTGAGATTAAACTACGCAG
Source organism: Calyptomena viridis (assembly GCA_013390005.1). NCBI lineage: Eukaryota > Metazoa > Chordata > Aves > Passeriformes > Eurylaimidae > Calyptomena > Calyptomena viridis. Next base: position 675,044 of record WEIV01017115.1, read on the forward strand.
CACCTATTAAGTTGCATGTTTTGAAATAGTTTTTAAATTAACTGAGGGTAAGATTTCAGGATTTCACAGGGGAAAAAAATGAATCAATGAAAGAAATAAATTTGTATTGCTGAAGAGATCTGTAATGGTGTCTGGAATAGGATACTGACTCTCTCCACCTCCCTCTATCGATCCATTGCTCTCAAAGTTAGTATAAATATATATATACACATACTGACACACAGCATTTTAACATTTACCATTGTTTTAGGGAAATGAGGAACTAAATTTAGCAGAAATCCATAGTGTGTTTGCTCTAAACATTCCTCCATGGAAGGCAACCCACATTCTCATTCTTGAAAGATCCAACAAAACAAATTAGTCATACAAAATAACTGTGTGTGTAAACATGTATTTTTCCTGTTTTCTTAGCATCTTGAAAGCTCTTCTGTGTTCCAGGAGTTCCCTGACACGAAACCCAGCCTACAGGAACCCATTTGACCACATTTGTGTGAGCCCTGAAAGCCCCAGAGACAGAGGTTTGAGCACCACTTTGTGACACACCAGCACTGATGTGTAAGCACAAGTTACCTGGGACAAACACGTCCCTGCCAGTGCCTTTATTGTCTCAAAGCCACCTGGGGGAACTGCCCTGGGTGTCACATGCCCCTGTGACACAGGGACACAGTTGGTATATAGCATCAGAATGGCTGACCTGGAACCCCCCAGGTAAGAAAACCACCTTTAAGTTATGCCTGGCAGCCTCACATTTGCATGTCCTCATGTTTTTACAAATATTTTCTATTTAGCATTAAATCACCTGCATCATTTCAGCTTTTAAACGGTCAGGTCATATTTACTAGACTTGTAGTATCTTTATTTGGAAAACACTACACAAGGGAAAAAGAAACTACATCACATCTTATTAGAGCTTTCAGCACTGCACCCATTCTGTGCTGGCAACCCAATGTGCACACACATATAATACCTACAGCTGTATGGAAATTCTACCTGGTCATGACATGAAGTTCCAGGAAGCTGGAGCACCCTCACTACACCAAGAGGATCAACATAAATTCATATTTAAATAGTGCCACTCAAGACACCTGACCTTAGGAAATACAAACATCTGCAAAACAAACATGGCTGTTACTCAGGCTCCCCCGAAAGGACTAGCACAAGGCACCTAAAATCACAACAGTCACAGTATTCAAACTATTCTGAGCAGGGAAAACGGTCACAAGAACAGGGATACAGGTGGGTACCCCAGCCAAGCACTCGGGATTCAGCTTTAATCAGCACCACCAGTATCAGTAAAAACTGCTTCGGCACTCTGTGAAATACTAAAGACAGGAACAGAACCGACTGTCAGCTCTGCCTGTAAACCTGAAGTAACTTGAGAACTTCAAACACTTTAATTCGCAGTAATTTGTTTTGCTCAGCGTATGCAAACAGGGAGATGCAGCTCCATTGTAGCTCCAGACAGTAAGAAAACCCTTTGCAGCTCAAAACACAGAGACCGCTGTTATTCCAGGTACTTAACAGGCTTTCGAGTGAAATGATGCAAAGTAAACACATGTAAAATACTTTTTTCAAGTTCAGGAGAGTGGAATCTATTTGCTGACATCAGAACAAGGGAAGAGCCAGACTGAAACCCTGCCCAGCCTCTCCCCCAGCTACAGCAAAGCTCGAGGTGAAGCTCTGCCGTCCCTGACAATGTGACAGAGCTCTGGAAGCTCAGCTGAGGGCAGGGAGACCCTGCAAACCGGGAACAACAGGGAAAGTCACATCAATTGTGGAGCTGCTTCTCAAATTAAACTTCTTCCAAACCCCAAAACATAAGCACAAGTTGTGCTACAGGTTGAACTTGTCTGTTGATGGTCACCTAATATCTCCTGTTTACCTTTCATTACTGCTGGTTTTGTAGTTTCAGCTCACAAAGATGACAGGAACCACACAGTTTGTGCCTAAAGCAAGTGCTGACAAACTTACCTGAAAAACAGCCATCTATTAATATTAATCACATGTTGAAATACAGCACTAGAAGTTGTAAGTTACAAGTGTAAAGCAGAAAGAATACAAAAAATAACATCCCCAAATAAAGCTACAATACACCATCTCATCTGCAATCTCCCATTGTTGTATGGACACAAGTGTGAAGAAATACATCTGTCACAAACTTAGATTCAAACTGCTGGTACCAAGACAAAAGTCGATTTTATTCCTAATGCTAACACTCAGGTTAAAAACCTTTTAAATCAGTGGCATGTCACATGAATTTGCTGAGATTCACTTACCAACCTGACACACATCCTTGGAAACCCTGTTCCCAGAGGACACAGCTCCATACACGGCAGCTGGTGCCCCAGACCTCAGCTGGCCCTGGAGCTGCAGCAGCCCCTGCACTCACCACGGCCAGCGTGGCCAGGGAGGCTGCTCTGGAAATCCCACAGCAAACACAGCACGTGCCTCTTTCGGCAGCACTTCCCTTTGCAACTATTTGAAGAGGAGCTTCCAAGGGAACCAACTGAATGAGTCACTTCTCACATGCACAAGTGCAGCTGGAGATGGGTTTATTTTGGAAGGGGTGAGCACAGCCCCAGTTCTCAGGGACAGCAGATAAGGCTGTGCTGCACCACTTCCAGCAGCAGGTGAGTCCTGGCCGTGCATTTACAGATTGTCACCAAAGGGTCACACAAACACTGATCCCAGCTACAGTTCTCATTGCTCACACACTGTTTTCCCTCCAGTAGTGGAGATCCCACATCACTCTGGGTGCATTATGTAGAGCACTGTACTGACTGCTCAACCACATCCAAGCCATTATTGTTAGTATTTCATTAAACCTGTGAATGTTTCCAGGTTCCAAAAGCTATTCCTGCCTCTTCTTACAGAATCTTGTTCAACAAAAAGCCAAATACAGCAGAATATTGAAATTAGCTGTGAACTGTATAATCCCATTGTTCAATTTCATGGCATTTAAGACACTACCTTCCCCTCCTCACAAGTCTGGATGTTAATCCATGCTGGAACCTGATTTAATTTTCCAGATGACAGGATGGGAACATGCTACAATGGCACATTAGTGTAACTATGCTGCTCTTTTACTCTCAACTTTTCTTACATCATAAAGTGAGTTTTGCTTTTAAAAGAGGCATGCTTAATTACTTCTAAAAACAGCATAGCTCAAACTGGTCTGTATTTGAATTGTATGGAAATTATAAACCCAGGGAAATTTACAAAAAATTACCAGAAAATACTTCCCAGAGTTAACCATGCAAAGCCAATACAAACTAAACTGCTTCTTCTGATGAAAGTCACCCAATTTAATCCACACTGGCTACAAATCGTTCAGATATACCAATCCCAAATGGAAAAATAAGAGTGGAAAGTACTTCATTTTTAATGCTAATCATACTAAATGATTTACCTCGTTCACTTCTTTAAGGTTTTTATAGCTGCAATCCCTTTAAAATGAACTGGAATTCCAGAGTAACTTTAATTTCAACACCCACTCCACATTCTCAGACTTATGCAGCACAACTAAAAAGCAAAGCAAACTTCTTTGCAAACCTCTGCCAAGTCCCTGGTGTCCCGCCTTGAGCACAGCCAGCACTCCTGCGTGTCCCCAGAGTGCTGCAGCCTGGGATGCCAATGCCATCCCGGCTGGGGAGCAGGGGAGGAGGGGAAGAGGAGGGGGGTGGGTGGAGAAATGTGGGAGAAACAAAACCAACACTCACAAGGACACAGACGGGAAACCTCGGAACAAGTTCAGGCAGAAAATATGTACAGAATAGAAATGGCCATTTTTATTTCATACTCAGCTTTAAGACTTCAACATTTTCTTCTCAAAGTGCTCCTTATTTTAAGAGTACAAGACAGAAAACAATCGAGATGTAAAAGAAAATTCCAGAATGTCTTGCACCCCCATCACACCAATGCCCTGCCAGGACATTTGTCCCGGTGGGACTGAGTTACCCCAGCAGGGTCAGTCCCAAACACACCCCCCAGAGCAGTCACCCAGAGCCCAGCCCAGCCCCAGGATCCATCTGCATCCCTGGGACAAGTGAGGAGAAGTCAGACACTGCCCTGTGCTTCCCAGTTCCTCAAGTTTCACCCCAGCTGAGTGGCCCAGCCACTGGTCCCTTTGCTCTGCACAGGGCACTGACATGTCAGATAAAACAGACTTGCAAGTTTGCCCCTCTCTCTTAACAGAATATTTGTAAGTCTGCCCTGCAAGTGCCACAAATGTCACTAACAGCAAAATGCTTCCACAGCAGTTTAATCTAGAAATGGAATATAAGGCTTGTAACTCACACACAAAATGCTGTTCAGAGTTCAGTAAAGTGATGCAAAAGTAGGAAAGACTCAGAGCAAAGGCAACATAAAATATACATCATAGGAAACAGGAAGGAAGAGAGAAAACCAGAACAGATTAAGCAAATCACTATGATTTCCATAATTGTTTTTATATTATTAACACACCAAGAGCCAGAGGGGCACTGAGGAGCCAAACTTTCCTAGGCAGTATTCAGCAACATCTTATATGTATTTTTTAAAGATCCTTCCAAAACAAAGCAAGTTAAGCTACAATTTCCTCACAGGTTTTTACTGAACCAGACACACCTCTCCAGAATAAAGAAATGGGGAGAGGCAACAGCTCCAACACAAGAAGTGGCACAAGTTGTGGAGCTGTGTCCTTACACCTGGGCTGCCTGATTTTCTGATCCCCCACATCAGTTTTCCAGTGCAGGCATTAAATGAGCAGCAGCTTTTTGACCCATTCAGAGGAAACCTGAGATATGAGACTTCAGAGCTTCCAGCAGCCAAAGCAGCCTTGCATCTAAGGGGTCTTGGTTACCTTCACTTTACAGTCCTGTTAAAAAACTAAAGTAAATAATAAGGGCAAACCAGAAGCAACACTCACTTCTTGGACAAGAAGTGAGGAAAACCATGAGAGGCTACACTGCTTTGCTGGTCCAGCTCCTCACCAGAGATGTGGTGCCACATGAAGCTGTGGAACTGCCCAGCCTGGCACACACAGGGCATTTACTCTGACCCTTTCACAGGGCCACATGTTCCATCTTAACTGCCATCATTGACTTCCTTGGGCTCTCACAGGCAATGGGGCCAGATTTAATCACAACTTTACCAATTCTTTCAATGGAAGCTGTGAAACATTTGTGTCACAAGCACAGAGTGTTCAATATATGAAATGCAACTGGGGAAGTGCCTCTCTATTAAATCCCTAACCCCTTTTGTTTCATCCATACCAAGATTTCAGGTTTTAAAATACCAGTTGTATAAAGGTACAGATGAATTTCTCTTTACTAACATTCCAAACTGTAAGATTAAGGAGACATTTGAAAGTGTAAGACACCCTCAGTGACCAGCAAACTCAGAATTATTTCTTTACAAAGAAGAGTAGAAACCTTTCAGTCCAAATTAATGTTTAAATTGCTGATACTGATAGAACTAAAGGTAGAACTATTAGAAGGGGGTGCACAGGATAGAGCTAAAACTAAAATAACACAGATCAAAACCAGAACACAAAAAAAGTACTGATTTCAAACCCTGTTTGTTACATGTTTCTCCCACCTTCATTTGAGGCTGTCAGATCTTTCCCCTCCCTGGTTAATGACTTTGGTGATACCTCCAGCCCACATTAAAGCATGGCTGATGAATCTTTTGAGTTTGCTTTACTATGCACTTAAGGGGATATTTCTCCTCATAACCATCTGTTCTTCCACCAGCCCAGAAATGTCCTGCTCCTGGAAATCTAAGCCAAACTCCAGGAGTCCTGCAAGCAGCAAATTTTGAATGGATTATGGTTTTAATTCTTTTTTCCCCTCCCTATAATTTTAGTCAGCAAATTATACAGCAGCTAGAACTTGCAAAAAATATAATTAGGTAAAATCATACTTCAATGGTCAAGAAATCCATGTAGTCTGGCTTACAAAATGAAATATGAAGTGTTTTGAAACATTTTACAGGCTGCCTGTGATAATTATACAAAAGACTTTAAATGTAGAAGTTGAATGGGAACACCTACTTAAAGTGGGCTTTTTTGGGTTTAATAATTTTTTTTAAAATTTATTTGTGTTTGATCAGTGTATTTTTTTCTCATAACCTTTTCACCACTCTATAAACTTAATAGAGATACGTTTCAAGTGCTCAGGCCATGAATACTGAATTTGTTTCTCTCCTGCCTCTTTGTATTTATATTCTGAGACAGCAGAGTTGCCTGGTGACAGTCTCTTCACTGCCACAGCAGCTGGCAAGCCCTCCTTGTCCTGAAAATATGAAAGAAACAGTTAACTAATATTTCATGCTCTGATTTAAATGTGACAATCTGGAGGTGCCAATACCACACAGGGCAGGATTTACAAGCTAAGATTTTTCTAAAATCTCAGAGCAATAAAGGAAGGAAAATAAAAAGACCTTCACAACATCTAGCTAAACATGCAGCAAAAATTAATCCTGATTAATTAATTAATCCAAATTGGTGCATCATCTAGAGTTTAACAATACCAGACACAAGCAGTGATTGTCTAAATCTGCCAATTTAACTAAGATTTCCAGAATGCAAATTCTCAAGTTGCACAAGATAAGACCAAAGCAAGCAGAGCTCTGACAGTTTTACAAGAAGCAATCACCTCTTTAATATTTACAAGACATGTATTTCACATGGCTCCTGGTGCCTATCTGCTGCCCAACCTTACTGCTTCTGCTCAAGGTTCAAGCACATGGAGCCCAAAACAATTCTTTAAGCTCACTTTGTACAGCAGCAAAAATAAGTTATATTTGATAATATTACAGTTTATAGCCAGCTGAATTAATACCTAACACTGGCATACCTTCATTTAAAAAATTGCTTATTTAATTTTTTTGAGAAAGTTTTACATAACGTCACATTTTCTACTTTCCTGCATCAACCACATAATTTTTAATTTGTTTGTTGTTTTGAAGAAAACCAGGAATAGCATTTTAGTGTTATATTGCTTTTTAGCAATACTGTATTGAAAGGAACTTGTGTAAAACCACAACGTGGCCACAGCAATCAATCAACTACATTACAAAACCTAAAGGAATTGCTAATGAAAACAAACAGCATTTTCCAACACACTGACAGACTTTGCACTACTACAAAATACAGAATTTGCCAGGGCTTCATTTTCACCATTTTTGTTTTCAGTTTTAATGATAGCTTGACCATTTAATGGTAATAGCATATTTTAATGGTAATAGCATATTTTCTATGTATTAGAGAACATTTTACAATTGTGGGGTTTTTTTAATTTCTTTCCAAAATTCACCAACCATAGTAACTTCAGAGAGACACACTGTCAGAGAAATGCATAAAGTACTGGAGAAATACGTGGACCATCCCACCTGAGGATTAATCTGAGCTGTGCAAAAAAGCACGTGGAACAGAAGTTGTGGCCAACCATAAGTACTCCAGGTGTTGTACTGAGAAAGGAAAAACAACCCCCTTCTCTGGGGCAATGGTGTAAGTGCCCCAGGTCCACAGACACCCCCATGCTACACAGGCCCCAGGGAATGCTGATTTCTGAGCCTGCAGCTGTGGAACTGTAGAATAAACTCTGACCTCCCTTCCCACTCCCAATATTGTTTCCAGATCCAGATCCCCTGTGTCAGTGCAGGGAGCACCCCCTTCCCCCAGAGCTGCTCCTGACCCACACAGGGGAACCTCCCTGCACAGTAACACAACCAGCTCTGCACCATCACCTGGGGCTGGATGGCTCTGTCCTTGCATGTCCCTTCATTTCAGGATGTCTTGTGGCTCTGTCCTTGCATGTCCCTTCATTTCAGGATGTCTTGGTTACTCATATGGCAGCAAAACTGAAAAACTGATTCTATCCAAGTGAAACTGCAAACCTCCTCCTTGTTTTCTGTACTGGACATGTGCCATAAAGGCTTTGGGCATGTACAGTAAGATACAACTTATCACACAGTGATTCATTCATCTGAGTCCTTATCAACAAAGGTCAACCAGACCTCAGGAGCATTTTGGGGGACTCATCATTACAGTGGTGCTCTGGTTGTAGTTTCCACAGTGCACCCATGCAGAGCTTCATCCTCATGCATTTACAGCACAGAAACCTGTGTATGAAAGGATCCGAACTGACCAATCATTTCCATGGTCACCAACTCACTCCTAAGTTTTAAGGTGTGCAAGTTCATATAGCAAAAGATCATTTGCAAGAGACAGCAATAATTTTGTTGGGCCACTTCAGAACTTGGCCCTTCACTCAGCTTCACCTTTTGTTTCAGTCTGAACCGTGTAACAAACCCATCTCATCACTCATATTAGTGCTGCTCATTCTTTCTAAATGGTAAAGGAAATTTGTTAGGGGGGGTAAGCTGGAATCAGTTAGAAAAGGAAATAAATCAGATTGCTCACAGTGGGCCTCACCCAAGGCTGCAGCATCACTGAGGACCCGTGAAAGCCCAAAACTGAAGCACTAAATGAGAGGAAAGGTTGTAAGAACAGGAAAAGCATCCAGCATACTCCCCTGCAAAACATTTCTGTGGAGTCTGGTGTGTGATGGCAGAAGCTGAACTCCTTGTACAGCACTCAAAGCTTAGTGGGGCTGAGGGGAAAGAGGTGTGCAGTACCTGCACATCACCAGTGACCTGCAGGAACAGCCAGGATTGCTCAGGACACCAGGGAAAGCTCTTCTGTAGACACTAAGTCCTCAAGGCAACTCCTCAAAATAGCTGGGCAAGCTGGTGGGGTAGAACATGCAGGCAGGCATTTGCCCCCAGTGCCTGGGAGGAGCATCCCAGTGCAGGGTGTGTGCCCAGCAGTGCTCCACACAGGCCACACACTAGAGCTGGGCTCAGCCTGTGCTGCCTGGGAGCACACCCAGTGCTCCACTGCCAGCAGTCCATGTCTGGCAGGGTTTCTGAGCTCTCTGCTCCCTGCCTGCTCCTTCCAGGCCTCAATTCATCCCACTGTTGTACTCTCGTCAAAAGAACTCCAAGTATCAACAGGTCATTTCTAAAAATGCTCCTTCTTGATAAACTCTTATTTGCCCTAAATCCAAACATCCTTTTTGGAGTAAGAGATGAACAATATTTACAAATGATTTACTTGCTGAAACATAAACATACATCACTAGCTGCAGCACCACAACTAATACTCGATGCCATAATTGTTCCATAGAGGCTCCACAGCCTTTTCTTAAGTGATCAAAGTCATGACAAAGTTCTTTCCATCTTTTTATACAAGCATATATGTTTAATTTTTAAACATGAAAGATTAAATTAGAAGTTACCCACACAAACACAACTCTTGTTAAAAAGGCTGAAAACACTGTATTTACATGTGCAAGTACTACTTTATTACTACAACCTTTATAACAGAGCTTAGGTTTGCTTCAAACAAAACAGGGTTCTCAGCGATAGAGGCCCCAGAAAAAGCCCTGCATACAGTTAGTCTACAAAGAATTAACTGGATTAATTAGCAAGGGATTTGAGAAGCAGCTTGGAGCTAGAAAACCAAAACACTAAATTGTTTAAATACTTTGGCAATGGATCAAGGTTTCTAGGCAGCCCTATGTTCCATTCTCTCCTTTTTTTTTGCTCGGTGTTTTAACACATTTAACCTGACGAGGTACTTTTTCATGAGATATGAATGACACTGTCAAAATACCAAAAAAGAAGATGTGAATTAAAAAATGCCACAAGCTGTTAGCAATTCTGCCAACATGTATGAGCCCAGGCAACATTAATTAAAAATCAATAGCTTAGGACATAAATAGCTCTCATCTCTGTTATAGTATATCTCTAACATAACTCTTTATTAAAGCTAAAAAAGCAAATAAAAAGCGAGTGTCTCTGCTATTATTCTGACTGAATTGACCACAACAAAGCAAAAGGAGTAAGGCAAAAACCCCGAGCCAAGAAACCCCTATGAGAAAGGGAGGACAGCAGTATGAATGATTGGAATGCTCCAGCCTTGCACTATCATTAACACATAACTGGCTGGAAACAGCCTCACTGCAAATACGTGGAGAACAAGTTACCAGGAACAACATTCCATGTTTTCAGTGCTAATATGATTCTACACAAAACCCTGGGTGCCAAGGAAATAAGAATAACATGCACATCTTTCTGGCAGCTAAAGCTATTAATCAGTATTTTTATTATGCATCTCAACTAAAGATTGTAAATCCTCTGATAATTATAAAATAAAGGTGAGAAAAGGCAGAAAATTGCACTCAACTTTTTTTTCTTTAGTGACACAACCTTCAAACTGATTTACTAATTTAAAAGACTTAAGTTAAACTAGGAACTTAAATCACCACTTTGGACACTGTTTTCAAACTTTCAGAGCCAAACCTTGGGAAGACTCAATCCCACTTTCTCACACGAGCTCACCCAAGGCATGTGCAGTTTTCTACCTCAGCTCCCAGCCACGAGAATTGAGATTTCTGAACAGTTTCTACAGAAAATGTATCTAAAGCAGAAGATGTAAGAATCATATTGAAATGGAAAGCAAAGCTTAGTTTTCTTTTTGTCTAACGACTGTTGCTTTATTCAATTATTGCTAATGATGGACACATCAAATGCTTCCATCAGGACACAGCAGTATAAATCAAGGATGAAGAAGTCAACCAGGCCCTATTTAGCAAAAATTTACTCGAGTTTGAAACAGAAGGAAAAATTTCACTTCCCTAAGAGCTCTGTGTACACACACCAAGACACCAAAACACTACAGATTTCAGTGGAAGAGCAGATCATGACATTGTAGGACCCTTTAGGTGGAATTCTCAGGACAAAAGGGATTATTTTATGGTCATGTCTAAAAGGTGTGATCTCTCCAGAACATCCTGTAGCACATGAGCATGTGCAGGTACAGCTCCCCTGAGCTCCAGCACAGGAGCTGCCCTGGACAGCAGCACCAGGCAGGAGGTGGGAACACAGAGCCTGCCCCTCCAGGACACTGAGCTGCCTGAAAACAAGTCTGACACAGTTTCCACTGCCAAGAGAATTTCAGAAATCCCAATCTGAAACACTGGCTAAAGATGCAGGACTTGAGGGTCATCAAAGCACACGACAAGCAGAGCCCTATCTGTGGGAACAATCAGAGATTAATTAGGAATTCACTTCTGTTGTGGATTGGAGGCACAAAGGACTAACTTTTGAGATTTTAAATGGCAATATTTCACTGTGTCAACTGGATTTTGAGTCCTACCCTGTAGCTGTACTTTGGGACACTCCTACTTCTTCCCACCTCCCTGCCATACTCCCACCTCTCCAAAATATACTGATTAAAGTGCAGCACGAGAAAATCCAAGGTTCAATTCATAAAGCACAGCCACCAGGTGTCAGGACAGGGGACAGAAGACCCCAGTTCTCACGACATCTTTTGGTCTTAACTTTTCAGTGAGCAACAGTCAGAAATGACATATTTCATTCCCCCTATTGCCAATTTCAGTTCACCTCATTCAAGGTGCACCAAATACAAGGTTTGTTGATGCACCTGATATAACACAATTCTTCACCTTGGAAGTTAATTCTGCAATCTTAATTTTTAGTAGAAGTACACTGGAATACAGAACTGCTATTAGAGTTCCCCTAAATGGAATAAATTGAAATTCTATCAATAATGCTTTATGTCACTGTAAAAATACAAACTATCACTTTATTAATGTTTCAATCATCTTCTCAATTGAAGGTTCAAGAAAATAAAACAATTCAGAGACTTTGCTAAATCATGTCTCCATTTTACTTTATCATTATAAATTAAACTGAGTAGAAGATGCACAAGTAATTTGTAAACACTTTCAAAGGAACTGATTTACATTTTTCTTCCACAAAGATGAAGATATCCCCCTAATATGCTGCATTTGTGTTAAATATTAAATAAAGACACACTACATATATGCAGAAATGGAAGATATTCCTGGTATGATTTGGAATTACTTTTAGCAGTCTAACACTGTTTATAATCCTGGTGCAAATACTGCCACCAATAAAGAAACAAACACTAAAAAGGTGTCCTTTAAGCTTCCCTTTAAGGCATCTCCCATAATCGTATAATTTGCTCTGGACATCATTAAAATGTAAAGTTAATGAGGATTCAGCTGAAAACAGAAGAAATGTAACCTATTTTCAGGCAAAACTTCTAACACTGCAATCAGAGGGAAAACCTCTTTGATGTCTCTTTGTCTCTTCTCATTAATTTTCTTTTGGTTTAAAAAAAACACAAAGGCTGTTTAAACTAAAAAATGCATAGAAGTTTAAACATGGTAATTATAGTCAAGCTGCAATGAGGTCATTAGGTTTTTAAAACTTTGAGATAAACAAAATTGAGATTTTAAAAACATGTCAATACTCAATTTTAATTGTCCATGTGATTGATACTTGCTGTATTCCAAGGATTTAGTCTGGATACAGAATTGCTTCACCATGATTTAGTGAAGGACCTAATCCCATGGCCAGGGTAGAGCAAAGCAGTCAAGAAATATATCACATTGAAAAGCTGTAATTACTGTATCACTGGATGCCACATTCAGTATTTCCAAGTGCAACAAAACCTGCTTTTTGCCACCTGTGCAAGAGACGTGGTAAATTGTGAGATTCTGCTTCTCTTTACAGTTCATTAAAGAGTAAAATATTGAACAAGTTACATTCTATTTACTCACCACATGCATTCCTGTTTATGAACACTGCCAAGGTGCACACAAAGCTATGCACTTCTGGTGTAACATGTTCATTCTTTCCAGCAGAAAGTACCTTTAAGAGGTATTTAATTACACAGTACTGATGCAATCTGTGGTACACTACAGTGGCAGATACTTTTAGCAAATAATTTACAAGTAAATTTTCTCAAAATATAATAAAAAAAAAAATTCCCACTACTGTGTACAGAAGAAGATGATGGATTATCACAAACACAAATAAGGGTTTAAGCCACAAATACACAGGACAAACATAACCTGATCTTTAGTGTAAAGGACATTAAGCTCAATGAAGCAAAATAAGCATATTTATAATGTTTTTCCATGTGCCAATATCACCTCTAGAAAAAATGGGAGGAGATCAATCTCTTAGTTCATGGCAATTGTATGAATGTTGATTCATTTGTGGATATGGGTTATAGGCTTAACAGAGGGTTCTTCACCCTAAGGAATCTTTTTAACATGTTTCATGAACTCTTCAAACTAAACTGAGCAAATGACAAACAGTTGAGTATCACACAGAACTAGACACTACTTTAGGAGAAGTGAGGAGCAACTGCAGAAGAACATTTTACACTTAATGCAATGAAGAGTTTGGGGGTTGTGTTTTGTTTTGGGGTTGGGTTTTTTAGCTTCTTGATCTTTACTCTGCCATAACTTATTACAGTTTGGTCTTGCCCTTCACCACTGACCAGTTCTGTTCTAGACATACACCATATTCTACAGCAAACACTAATTTCCATTCCCACCAAGCTGTTTCCCACATCCTGGGATCTTTCCCTGCTTGTTTGCACTGTCCTAAATGTCACACTCACAAAAAAAAGATAAAGCACATCATTTAAATAACATCAAGTCAAATATGCAGGTGACAAATGTGGAACATCAGCAACCTGATTCTGTTCTCTGCCCATACTGTGATGCTCACTCAGCCCTTCTGTCTTCACATTTTCACACTTGATTTCAGGCTGCATTAATTATTTCTGATAGGTGTTCTGGTTTTAAAGTCTTTGGAACAGAAGATCTCGAGGATCTCCCAAGCATCTTACAGACAGAAAGGAAGAGTAATTTACTTAAGAGGTGTAACAATGTAAGAATCAATTCATAAAAAGGTAACTTACCACTATTTATATTCATAACTCCATAGTTTCAAAGTAAATGATTCCTCAAAGGAACTAAAGATGGGATTGAGTTAACACTTGTGGAATGCAATGGGAGTTGGAAGTGTAATTCCCTTTACCACCACTTAAAATCCCAGCATGGAAATTCTTTTTTTGCTACAATATCCAAGGATGTGCTTTAAAAGTACCACTGAAAGTTCTTTTTTGCCCCATTCCTTCCCCAGGTGCCTGTGCTGGAACAGTCAGAGACATCTGGGCCAGAGCAGCCTGTTTTGGCACAGTAAACAGGGCCCTCCCCTCGTGCTCTTCTAACTCTCCACCCAGATTGTGATGGGACAAGGGACTTCTACCCAATCTCTTATTACTTGACTACCTCTAGTATGAATCCTTTGGTTTAACTTGTCAGTTCATCAAATTAGAAAACATTGCTCTCCAACTGGCCAGTCATGGAAGAGTCCAGAAAAAACTCTCCAAACTGTAACCCATTCCAGACAACAGATTATCACTATCAGCTGTCTCTTCACACCCCTCCATCCAAGGTTGTCATCCTCAATACTGAGGTTCAACTTCCTTGGTTTCTATCCCACTCTTCCATGAAATAAATAATATTAAAAAGTGTATCAAAAAGCTGTTTCCATCTAAAAAAAGACAAAGAAATCATCTTCCCAAGAGCCAATAATCTGTCAGTATCTGGAAGTTTGACAGGCAGTTTACCAAAGCAGGACCAAAATGAAAATTTTCTCTGGTAGCACAAAAGGTGCAGGTTGGGATTTGTTTTGATTGGGTTTGTGATTGTGACAATCATTACTGAAGTCAAACAATAATCTTGTATTAATTTTACACTTACTTGATAATAATCTAACCTCCAATAATCTATTTCAATCTTCAAAAAAGAACCCCAAACAAAGCACAAAAACCCACCTACACACCACAAAACAAGACCAACAAAAGCCCACAAGAAAACCTGACAATGTCGCTTTTTGTTCATGACAGAAAAATATCACACCAAAGAGAAGCAGGGCAGTGCTGCCTCAGGCACTCCAACAGGCCTCCTTTGGAATTCCACTCTGCCTTCCCTCCTTGCAAGGAACTCCCTGCAACAAAAAGAACCAGTCATAAAAACAGGTCTGGTTCATCGTTTGCTCTGCCAGCCTCGCCGTGCCCGAGTGCTGCAGCAGAGCAGCCCTGTCAGCTTTAGAGCTGTGGGAGAAGCCCAGCCTGCCCCGCAGCCACCAAAGACAGGCACACATTCCACACCCCATTTCTGTCCAGAACAGCCACAGGAAGCATCATCCAGCTGCACGTGGACAAATCCTGCCACTTCTGGATTTGTGCTCACAACACGAGGCAAAAACACACCCAAAATCGCTGCTCTGAAACCTACAGGGGATCTACTTTAAATCGGTACTACTTTCTTTTTCACCTGAATGACACTCTAATTGAAAGTTCTTTGCAGAAATGTCTGTGTCTGGGTTAACTGCTGATTGCAGATGCACAAAGCTTCAAGCAAAAGTTAACGCTCATTAACGAGATTACCTGTTGTGATTAAGTGAGGACAAACAAAAACAAACCACCTTGGAAATATCTGTGACTGAGAATGAACTAAAGTTTAAATTACTCCCTTAAATAAAGTCACACACCTCCCTCCTTTAACAGCAACTGACTCTATTCAAAGTACAATCTCTTTGCAGTTGTAGCAGCCCTACTCCTAAAGCAACACATTAACAGTGAGTTAATTGCAACAAGTGCTTCACCAAATTCTTAATGCTTCAAATGCTGAAATATTAAATGTTTCAGCAGTATTGGTGTCTAAATTGAGTCTCTCAAGAACTCTTTAAAAGGAACAACCACTCAAATTCATCTATAAATTCAAGAAAAACTCTAAGTATAGCTAGTGAATGAAAATAATTTGTTAGAATCACTAGAAAAAAGGCTCCCTAAGAAAGTTTCAGTTTAGCAGTTAATTCCAACCTGCAGTTAAAAAGGCACTAGCTGTCAGTCAGTTTTCTCACCCAACTCTATCATGAAAAGAAAAACTGACAGATCACAGGAGCTTGCCTTTGTAAACCAATTCGGGAACTTTCATGCTTCTTATTTGTTAGGTTAAAGGTTAAATTGCTGACCTCTGCCCTCCTGCTTAGCAGCCTTTCCCTTTTTCTGTAAAGCTTTATTTTGGGGCTGTATTTACATGGATTAGTCTCTTTTCACGCTAAGAAGGAATCTGTTCACAGCCAAAGCCTTAGTTCTGGTTGTACAAAAAGCAGTCACAATTATTCAGCAGCAGACAATGACCATATTGTGGATTTACAAAAAAACCACCTCAGCCATGGCAAGTTCTGTCCTTGCTGCACAAAACAATAGAAGAAAAATCTTATCAAGCATTCAAGAGAAAGCAAACAAAGCAGGCCCACTGTGAACTTGATGAAGATGTCAAGCTCCTTTAAAAAAATATAAATCAACAAAAGAGTTTAAAGTCTTGTGAGTTAGACTTTCTGTGCTGAATTTTTCTGTCTAGTTAAACAGTGCCAGCATAGCAATATAGTGCAGATTAGTAAATACTTGTGAGATAGAAAAGACTGTAGTCAGAAGTAGTTAAAGCATATTAAGCAAAAAAGCCAAACTGCCCTCTTCCCACGAAATAACTTACAGCAAGGGAAGAACATTCACTTATTAGTATTAACTTATTAGTGGTTTGGGGGTTTATTAAATCTAATATCATCAGATATGAACATGCCTAAAACTGTGTTAGATAAAATTTATCATAACTTGCATTATGTTAGATTCTACTATTTTTTCATAAAGTGAGTTTCTTTTTAAATTGAGTTCTGTATTTCATTTATACTGTAAAAACCAAACTGTGAACTGTCTTTGAACAAAGCAGCTCAAACAGTGCTCCTGCCTTACCCAGACACTGCAGTCCCAGTAAGCTCTTTGTTAAAATCTTCTTCCTTGTTTGTACTTAGAAGCAAAGCAATCAAATGGAAACAGAAAACAAAGCAGCAGCTTAGGAGAATTACAATTCCCAAATACCTCCTATCTACTTAGGTTTGGTGACTTTTCCAATCCTGCTTTAGGAAGTTCATTGTAGCAATGTAACACTGTAAAGATGGGACAGGAAAACTTGTGATACCAGAATTCCAGCCCATGTTCAACAGAAAACCCTTATTTAATAAAAAAGAATTTTGCACTTCCTTTGTTACTCCTAAACTTTCAGCATGTTATTCATTTCTCAATGCAGAATGGGCAGAATTGAACCAATAAAATGTCTCCACCTTAAAAAATAAAGGTTGCTCTGCAAGGTGCATGGGCAAGGTTCACAAACTTTTGAATGGCCAACTCTGAACTTAATCCTTCTCCAGTCCCTGTGCTTATGTTGCAGAAAATACTCCACCGATATGGGAGGTAGTGCTCTGCTGTCTGATCTGATTGTTACAGCCCATCCCAAAGGACAACGCTAAGGAGCTGCAGCATCTCCTTGGCAGAGACAGAAACCTGCCAGGTTCTCTGTACCCGTGAAAGTCCTGTCGTGGAAACCACACTGACAACTGTAGAATAATTTTAGGGCCCAAGTACACGGTGACTTCTCCCAGTAGAGTTAAGGACTTCGATTAGTTTCAGTTATACATTTGTGATCTGCTGGGAAGGGGGGCAGGGAGGGAAAGAGCTATTACAACCCACGGCTAGAACATGAAAAGTAAAGAAGGAAGTACTTAAACTACTCACAAGCTTCTAGTAAGAACAAGATTAGTAGTACATGCTACTCTCAGAGCCAATTCAAATGCAAATTTCATCCTTTCACTCAAACAATGATAAACTACCTCAGAGTTAATAGTTTCCTTCTAAGATTCATCTCCCTTTTCAACTTAGTGGTATGTTTTGGAGAAAAGAAAGAAGCACATGGCGAGTCTTACAGCAAGACCTTTTAAATTCTGTCATAAAAGAAGTAGCATAAACTACATTTCCTTTCCTAATCCAGTGAACATTTGTTAAACTCTAACACACTTACACTTTGTCCATGCGGTCGCATTTAGGCTTCCAACTTACCATGGTTTAAAAAAAAAAAAAGAAAGAAAACCTTTAGCTGTACTAAACCATTTCAGCTTTTTCCTTGAACACACAGCAAGAATTTATGCTACACTCACAAAAAGATGAAAGATGAGGTCCTTGGAGAGAAAGGCCTTTTGGCACACTACATGGTAAAGCTACAGATTTGACATACTTTTATAATGTCTGCTTTGGCAAGAACACAAAAACCCCACACAAAAGCGTGGTACGTCCTCCCAGACAGGGGTGGAGGGGTGTCCTACTCCTGTGAGCATTTACTTTCAAATGCTCTCACTTCAGAGACTATTTTGATCGGTTACTTTAGACTAACAAATTCTCTTTTGCTACATGAACAGTTTGACAGTCAGACTACAATTCTCCCCACAGCCCCATCTAACAAGAGAGAATCTTTGGCTGAGGTCCAGCAAGAGCCTTAAATTTGTCACATCCTATTTCTGATGAATGATCTGCAGCAGTTTTAAGATCATAAAGTGCTTTGAAAGTTGAAAGAAAAATTTCACAAGTAGTAAGCTTTCACTTTCTTTATAAAGGTATTTAAACTAAAACTGCTAGTAGATTCTTTCTACTTCTGCATCTCAAAAAACCCCGAAACAATCTTTCAGCTGAAGCTTAAAAAAACCAGAAAACAGTTGCAATGCACTTTACTTGCCTACAATGTGTCAATAGGATAGAACTGGATTTCCAGAAGTGCTTAACTTATCATTTGTAAAAGAAACATTACAAGTTCTTTGTAATTTACTGATTGAATTTCTGTGAAGTTTCACTATTATGAGATGCCATGACAAATACACAAATCACAACATCATAAAATGCTTTTTTCCTTTCTTTTCACAAAGTTTTACTTTTGGTCAACCTTTTTCCTAAAATATTTCATTTTTTAAATAAAACCATGACTATTTTTTCCTTTTCCTGAAAGCATGTGGGAGTTGGTGAGAAGCACCAGACTTTCAAAGTTCCTGTGCTTGACACACTTACACCTGACACACACAACAGAGATTTCTCACTGGATAAATTCCATGTACTGTCACTGTAAAAACACAGGCTCTGTTCTTTCTATTCTAGTTTGCTGCTTCTCACTTCTGGTGAGAAGGCTCTGGGCTGCAGAGCAGTGCATCCCTACAAACAGGAGGTCTGGGAAGAACACCAGGAGCCCTGGACAAACACAGGCAGCTCACACAGGGTGGAAGCACAGAAAAGCAGCATGGGAGGAAAGCAGAGGAACTGTCTGAGCAAGCAGGGATCAGGTCAGCAAAGCCAAACCCTGGCAGAAGTAAATCTGGCCAAGGATGTCAAGGGGAGCAAGAAAAGCTTCTGGGGGTGTGCTGGTCATGGAAGAAAAGAGGGCAAATGTGGGGCCTTTCAGGAAGGACACAGAGACTCAGTTACCCAGGACATGGAGGAGGCTGAGGGACTCCAGGACTCTTCTGTCCACAGAAGCTGTGGCTGCCCCGTCCCTGGCAGTGTCCAAGGCCAGGTTGGAGCCACCTGGGACAGTGGGAGGTGTCCCTGCCCAGGGCAGGGGGGGGAACTGGATGAGCATTAAGGTCCCTCCAACCCAAACCGTTCTGTGAGTCTGTGATTTTATCAGCAGAGGGTGTGGACATGAAAACAGTGCTATTTGATGAAACTGAAAAGCTGAACATGAATTAATCCACCTGTGAAATATTAAGTGATGAAATTCTGAATTACAGACAGCCTAAATAAAATTTAAAAAGAAAAAAAAAAGGGAATGGAAACTAAGTTAAGATAAAAGCAGTTTTGTATCTTCATTCAATTTTAAGAAGTCAAATATTCTTTCAAAAGACAACAAACAAAAACCACACACACTGATGAGATTCAACAGCAAAGGGGAATTTGCAGGTTCCACGGAAACCACAATCATTAGGCAAAAAATGGTTTGGTATCGTCTTCTCTTAAGGAAATATATTTTTAATAACAAATATTCACCTTAACATCACTGCAACTGTGACTGGCAATCTTGCTTCACAGTTCTCAAAACAAAGAAATCACATTCACTTAAAGTGACTCAGTAAGGAAAATCCTTAAGTTTCCAAATAAGATCTATGAATACAACAAAGAAGAGCACAAACTCTGCCTTTAGATCCAACTGAATGCTGGAATTGTAAACGTACCAAAGACTTCATGTGCCAAAAATATATAATGTTGAGCACAGATGATCATTATTTCTAAACAATCCAAAGGGGAAAAGATGGTGAGACCACAGTGAGCTGATCCAGTGATCATTTCCTCTCTCAGTTCACACATTTCAGTGTGGTTTGGCAGAGTTCTGCCTGGGCTGGAATAAAACAATGCTGGTTTTTTCAACTTCTTTGGTTGCAATGCAGTTTTTCTCTTTGTACCTTATTAGGGGTACAAAACATCCTCCAGATGATCATGAAGTTTACATTCCTACAAATCACATTTAGGATCACAGGATAACTTAGGCTGGAAGGGACCTTGGGACATCTCGAGCCCAACCCCTGCCCCAAGACAAGCCAGGTGTGAGGTCAGACCAGGTAGTTGAGGCTGTGAACAACTGGCTCTTGACAAGCTCCAAGGATGGAGATGTATGGACTCCCCAAGTGACCTGGTCTAACACCTGACTGCCCATATTCAGCTACGACATCTCTTGACTCAGTCACTGCATCTCCTGCCAGGCACCACTGCCTGGATGTCTCATCCCCGTGAGCTCCTCACAGGGTATGGAAAGCTGCTCCTCAGGTTCCCTGGGGCCTCCTCCAGGATGGACCAGCCCAGCACTCCCATCTCCTCACAGAGAAGGGCTCCAGCTCACCCAACAGCTTCAGGGCTCTCCACTGAACTCATTCCAGCTTATTGACATCTTCCTTGGAGCCCAGAAGAGTTTTTCCTTCTGCAGTCAAATGTCTTGGTGAGTAAGAGGGAACCTGCTGCAGGAAGGCCTGGCACAGCTGCCCAGGGCACTGGTGCAGTGCCCACCCCTGGGGGGATCCAAAAGGTTGCACGTGTGGTGCTTAGGGACATGGGCTTGGCAGGGTCAGGTTTGGGGTTGGACACAATGACCTTAAAGGCCTTTTCCAACCTCAGTCATTCTATAGGCCAGTCAATGGAAAATGCTGTTTTCATCCATTCCAAAAGTTATGAACCAAGCAACATTTAATGCAAGACTGTCAACAATTACACGAGCAGTAAAGTGACTTGAATGTGCAATTGTCTGCCAGTAGTTAAGAACACAAGTCTGTATCTCCCATTTCAGCAAGATGAACGATGAAATATATTAAAGCTTTGCCTTTCAGTTGATATTTCACAGTCACAGGGCAAACATCCTTTGTTACTTTCTCACTTTCACTCTTGCAGCTCTCCCCCCATCCCACCAGGGCCGGGGGAGTGAGGGGCTGAGCTGCCAGCTGGGGTTAAACCACAACAGCTACACAAACTTGGGAGTAACACAACAGAGCAAGTTTTACCATCTCACAAGCAGGACAGTTACAGCTTGGGAGCAATTCCTTCTCCTTGAGACCAGGTCAGAAGATTGGTATCAGAACTAAGAGCATTGTACCAACAGCACTATTATACTAGACATGGACTTCAAAAACAGCTGTCATAGTTAATTTGGGGATTGATTAAACAGGGAGAAATAGTTTTTTAAACCTGCCTGGTAATGTGCTCCTTTATACATTTCACTTTTCTTAACAATAGCTGCTCCTCACCATGTAACATCTATTCCCTGACTCCAAAAAACCAAAAGTCGATCTGTATTCTTGGTTTTGTGGCACAGAACAGCCAGCCAAGAAATAGAACTCCATGGAGTTCTCCAGGTCTGTATTTCTGGAGTGGTGATTTGCCTGGGACATGGTACAGCTGTTAAATACAGTTGATGCTGCAGAGAACCAAACAACTTTCACTGAGAGCAGAAGGACAAAATATTTGGGGATATACAAATCTAAGGCTTCTGAGAATAAAGAGCACCTCTTAAATATAAAAAAAAGATTGGGAAAAATCTCTTAAAGGGTTATTCAGGAACAACTAATAACTTCAGAATACATGAGTTGTAAAAACAATTATAAAAACTTCTTTTACTCCCTAAAAGAATTTCTGAAGATTTTGCACCTACAAGTGCATGCAACAAACCTAAAAACACAACTAAGTGAAACTCCCACAGAATCAGTTGGTTTATAGAACAAAATGTATACTAAATTCTCCAATTAAAAACCTGTAAAGTAGTTTCCGTGCTTTTTAACCCACCTTCCCACAGCAGGGAATTAATCCCTCCAGGGGGATGCAAACAAACTTCAAAGAGAAGATTATACCCAGACACTAGTACTGTACAATGTAATGTTTATGGTCAAATTTGTTCAGATTTTCTGGCACTAGAATCCAGGTCAGATGTGCAGAAACAAAGAGCAGTTATTAAAAGGGCTCCTGCAGTTCCATCAAATAGTTGTGATGGCACAGAGCACTAGGACAAGCCAGAGCTGTATTCCAGTCACAACTCCTATGGAGGCTTTGGCAGCACAGGAATGAGTTGCAGTTATTTGACTTTTGCAGACTGTTACAAACAAATACTGATTTAAAGGAGAGAAGTGGCTTTCCAGTCAATAAAATATAACCTGTCTATTGGTTCATTATACCATATCTACAACACACGTGATCATCCCATAAAAGACAAAGAAATATCACTTCAGTATGTGCTGACTAATCACAACTACTTCATTTTGACAGCCCTCCTCTTTGTACCTTTCTAGGGATTGCACTCACATAACAGTATCTTGAACCAAACCCTGGGATTACAAATTTCAGCTTTTGCTTTTCCTGCCTATTTGATCCTGTTCCTCAGATTACATGAAAGTGCAACAAATACAAATTCACAAACACCTACACATTGGTTTCAGCATTTAAGGGACTTCTCTAGCAAAAACATAGGAATATTTCTCAAAATTAGTATTATTGGTAAATATTGGTATAATTATGCCTGGATAACAATGTTTGGTACAGTTAACCAAATCACAAATTGTGTCCTTGCCTTATCTCTAGATAAAGTAATTGGATCAAAGGGACAATTCTGGGAGCAGATAAAAATACTTCTGTAGACAA
This sequence comes from Calyptomena viridis, assembly GCA_013390005.1. Classification (NCBI taxonomy): domain Eukaryota; kingdom Metazoa; phylum Chordata; class Aves; order Passeriformes; family Eurylaimidae; genus Calyptomena; species Calyptomena viridis. The sequence continues at coordinate 697,992 of WEIV01017115.1, forward strand.
GTAAGAAAGAGGAAGGAAAAATAATTTCCACATAAGATGTTATAGGCGTATTTTTTTGTTTTAAACTACCCCTTTCTTACATAGCAGGAAATACCAATCTGAAAAAGCACTTACATTTTCAGCCTAAAGAAGAAAGTTATTTCTATTTTAAAAGACAAATATAGGGCAAAACAGTCAAACAAATCTGAAAGTTGCCCACAATCAGGGATGGAGGCAAGAATTTCTCATCCTTAGACCTAACTGTAAAAGATTCCACATAACTAGTGATTCAGATATCTCCAAAAGCATAATATTAAATAGACTTCATTATCTCACAAGACGTGTTCTTCAGAACAGTTTTAGCCAATAAATAGGTAGAATTAGAGGGCAGAGCAGTACCTTTCCCAATGCAGCTGATTCCTGAGTGGGTCACTTCTGCATACACCTCAAAGGTAGTTTCTGGATTTTGTCTGAAAGAAAGAAAGAAAAAGAATATATAGCACACTGGGAATTTGGCTGAAGTGTATTTTAATTCCACAGTCATGTGGAATGCAGTGCACGTGGAACAACCAGAGAAACTCCATTCCTTGGTTTACTGTCCCCAGCCCTTTCTGCCACAGCAGACCCAAAGCTCAGAGCAGTCTGTGAACAGGGTGTCTGACAAACCTCCAGAGAAAAAAGAAGCAAACCAACAGAAATCAAGGCTTGGATGGAGCCCCCAGAACCTTGGGGTCAATTCAATTGTGGTGCCCAGTCAGCATTTCTAGGCAGTAAATAACCCAGGCCAATGCCCTGGACGTGCCACACAAACAAAGCCCTCCCTTTGCACAGGGTGCTCACACACACACAAGTTACTTCAGTTCTTGCCCACAACAGTCATTTTTATTACCTGTGCAACTTACAAAAGCAAGTTCTTTTCACCATTTTATTTTCAAATGACAAAGTAAATCACCTTTGTGCTAAATGCAGGGATTTTTTTTCAGAGGAAAAAAAAAGTCCTGAATACTCTTTTCACCAAACTGAAAACAGTTCCATTGTCAAACACACACACAAAAAAAAAACAGATTCACATTTTCATTACTCCGACCCTCGAGTTCAACTTCATGACACCTATTTGCCCAGGAAAAAGGAAAAATAAAGAAGTTGCAGTCAAGAGAAGGCAAAGTCATTTCATACACACACTCCTGAGAGACTTAAGAGGCTGTATTTAGGATGAAGACAGCTCCTCTTTTTGATACCTGTCAAAACACTTCTATCCCTTTGTCAAAAAAAGGCATGTTGGACAATATTACAAATGCACAAGGTTTGGCCTCCTCAGACTCCAGAGCCTTAAATCCAGAAATCTGCAGATGCAAGGAAATAGGTGCAATAGCCAAAAATGATACCAAACTGAGCTACAAAACATAAATGAAGCTTGAGGAAAGAGACTTACTCTGCTCAAGACTTATAAATATACCAGTACTAAAAGTAAGAAAGCTAATTATATAACTTCAAAACAAACAAACAAACCACGTAGTGTGTATTTTCAGCTCTTACAATATAACTCCATAAGTGATGCTCTGGAATTACATTTCACCTTGCACTGAGCATGTAAAGGCTGCAGGTGATTATATAAGGAAGAATATTTTGAGTTAATTCCTAACACTTTTAGCTACTCCAGAAAATTTTTATGAGATTAAAGAGCATCACATATTACATTGTAATTGTTTGGTTACTGAAATAAGGATTTTGCAGGTCTGAACATGTGACACTTTATTCTTAGACTTTCTGGTTAAAGCCAAGAATCAAAATTGCATAATTACTGCTCCACATTTATGGCTGCTTGTACAGTGATAATGTTGTCTCCCTTGTGTTAATGCAAACTAACATTAGAAAACTGCTGTGGTATAATTAGCTTGTGAATTTTGTAACTCCCTTATAGCTCAGGATGAATACAATGACAAAACCCATAAATATATATGGTAGAATTCCTAATTGAACAATAATCTAAAGAATTAAACTCATCTTACCCAACATCTCAAACCAAACATACAAACATGTCAAGGAGTTCAGCTTGCTCTTCAGAGAACTCCTATTATTTTTAATCCTACTTTAACACCAAAAGGGATTAAAGAAAACATTTCTAACCATGCCACAGGCCCACTTAGTCCAACTCAAGTGGCTCTAAGCCAAACCCCACACCTATTTAAACCAGCAGAAAAGCTCCCACTGCTTTCAGTAGCACAGGATCACACTCCTCAGTTTTACAGAGCTCCTCTCAGGAGCAACAATGCTTCACAAGTCAATTAATGGTAATTTAATTTGCCACCAGTTCCCAACTGATTTGTCTTAAGTAGCAGTTTTTTCAGAAACCTGCATTTGTAAGTTAAGAGAAGTCCAAAGTCAGCTGTTATTGTGCAATATAAACCAAACTTGCATAATTCTTGCTGTGTTACTCGAGTTGCTGCACGTGATCTGCTGCAAATACTGGGTTTAGCCACATTCTAACAATCCTGGTATGGGATGAGGATGGAATGATACCCACAGAGCACCAGAAATGTGTTCTTTCTTTCACACACACTGCTGTGCAGCCTATCATATCCTCCTTGGTGAGGTCTTTATTTTTAGCACCCTGTTTCCTTAATTAAAAGTTTATAAATTTTATATTTTTACAGCTAATGGTTAAAATAACAAACACCTTTTTAATATTATGTTAGAGTGTGTGCTCAAGGTCTTTAGTGAAAGCACAGCTGGCAGGAGCACAGACTGTATTCCAAAACTTTCAGACAAAAAGACATCACATTTTATGTTTTAATTTTCCATGACAAATGTCCATTTATTTCCATGAACAGTGAAACTGAAGTGGCTTTGCCAAGTGAGAAACTCAGTATTAAAGGGTGCATTCAACAACCAACACCTCAGTATGAGAACAGAGTCATTGTTTTATTGTGGGTATTTTATAACTTTTCAGTGGAATTAAGGAAACTCTGAGACTTCATAGTTTGCAAATACAGCATAAACATGATCATAATATGTACATTCTGCAGTCCATTTTTATGACTATTAAAGTAACCTGCAGCCATCCAGTGCCACCTGTGCACCCCTTGCACTCCTCCACACCAGCAGAGCCTTGAACACACACACCAACTTTTCTTCCCTCCCAAAAATCACTTTCAGACTAATGGTCACTTATCAAGTGACCAAACAGATGCAATTAAAAAACCCCAAACAAAGAATATGTACGTACAAAAATGCACAGTACCTCATTTATTTGAGAACTACCTAATTTCAGAAGGAAATGCAACACTTCTTTGTAAATAGAAATTTAGGAAGGAGCTGTATGAGAAAATAATGCTTTTGTGATAAATGCTAGTTCTATGAATGACTTCAAACCTCTGATGTAGAAATAACTTCAGTATCAAAAGCAATTGGTATGAAATTCAATTTTACATTGAAGTAATATTTCAAATAAGGTAGTTATGTACCTTTTACAATCCAAAATTTTAGCTTTTACCAAACTATAATAGATCTATGCAGAGAAAAATTAAACCAGGTCCTTCTCCAAAGCTGGCTGGATGGAAATACTTACATATCCAGTTTCAGTTCTGTCAGGAGCATTTGTCTCCATACACAAGAAAATGTAATAGCACTTTTGACAGTATCATTCTACCTGGAAATTGAGGCACAAGAAAGGAGCCTGACACTGCCTGACAATTAGCTGTCTGTAACGAGATTAGGTGCAGAAAAACATTATTAGCAAAAATCTGTAATGGCTAATTCAATTCAGAAATTATAACTGAAGCCTTGATTAATTTCCATACATTTAACTTTTTCTGCCTGGTATTCCCTAGGTAGATAACATTCCATTTTAGTATACAGCAAACTTTATGTTAAATATCTGAAAGCTTTCCCAGATGTATATTGGATGTATCTTGTGTTACCAGTGACATACAACCACTCTGGAAAGGAACATGCCAAGTGTTGTTACAGTGCAGTGCAATTCTGCTGACCTGATTGATAGTGACACATCATTTAAAATAAATAAAGAAAGAATCCTTCCTGCCTGGTAAGGTGCAGTACAAAGGCTGTGGAGCAGTGAGAGCAGCAGGTTAACGAGGCTGCTCTCCTGTATCCTGTATCGTGCCTCCCCTGGCTGGCAGGGAGTGCTGGCACGTTCCCTGTGACACGCTCCGACACGAGCATTAACCCAACGCTGTAACCCAACACTCCGTGTACCTCGGGTTTTGCCTGCAGCTATGCAGAAGCCGAAAGCTTACAGGACTGCTGGCAATTCCTTGATTTCTTTCACTTCAGTCTGATGCAGCTACTGATACTTTTCTCTAAGCAATCTTTCACTCAAATGACTCATTATTGTACAGCCATCAGAAATCCACCTGACAGACGTGCCCAGGTTTCAGGCAGCAGTCTATCACAGTGTGTGCAAGGGATCCTGTGCCAAGGAGTTTAACAACCCTCATAGTTATCCATCTACTGCAGGAAGGAAGAGTTCTGACTACTGGATTTTTACTGGGGCTCCAGCACACATTGGTGACACCCTAAAGATGTGCCCCAACATACAATTATCAAACAGTTCTCTCATTCACACTCCCACCTGCCCCAGTAAGGGAGCTACTTACCAACTTGAAAATCTTCACTGGATTAAACACCCAGCTCAGAAAAGCAGACCAGAAAAGCCTCTTACCCAGACAGGCTCTCTTGTTCTTTACGTATTTCAAGACTGGTTTGAAATTCTGTCCCTACTTGGGCACAGTGTTCTGTCCAAAATGGAAAAAACCAATTTCTTAAGTATAGCTCAAGGCTAAGTTGCTTAATCACCCAATGGACAAAGTGTTTTCTCACAAGGTCCGTGAAGAATGAAAACCAATGCTTATCTGAGGTTATCACCTGTGTTTCCTTGGTGACTGGGACAGACAGGTTTTATTTGCAATCCTGAAAGACAAGTTCACACTGAAAGACTTTGCACAGAAAAAATCCTAAAGTCCACTGCCTGCACTGAATAATTCTAACAGCTACATCTCCTCCCTGACACAGGTTTCTGGTTGGAGCATCTCACCTGCTTGACCACATTCTCACTCAAAGTCTACTCAAAGCCATTAAAGTCCAATTAACAATCACAAACCCAAAGCTGGTAAAAGCTTGTGAATTCAGTATGCACACAAAAATCCCTGCATTTAAAGTAAGCATCAACCTCTTAACAGATTTAAGATAAGGTCATCATAAGAAGTCATTTTGGATCATAATCTTTAAGTGATTCAAGGAAGGGTGACTGCTGCAAGTTCTGAAGGTACAAGTGAGAAATACAGCCAGCTCTGCTGCCAAAATACCAAGTTTTAGATTATACCTGTATTTGACTGTAAGAGTTTAACTGGTTTCTCAGGCTTTGATTTTTCATAGCAAGAGCTGAGAACCCAAATGCCAAAAATGTGCAAACCTAATGCCCACAGTATGCCCAAAGAAGGAGGGAAGGAAGAAAGGAAAGTTCCATTCAGGAACTAACCAATTCCCTCAGTGCCATCATTACCAACTCATTCCCTGCTTACATTTTCCTAAAACACCTGGCTGAACAGACACGTTTTTGTCTACACAGCCCATGGGCTTGGGAGCATGAAGATGTGTCATCACATATCCCCTCCAGTCATGTATTCAAGTTAAACAGAAGTGAAAAATTAAAGCCCAATGTAATCTTGGGCTCACTGTGTTCAAGGAGGAAAAACAATTGCTCAACAGCACCTGCTGAAACTGCTGAATGAAACAGAATCTCTCCACTCTATCACCTTTCAGGCACAGAGATGTCAACACTCCCTGCTTGGCGAGAGCTTCATTACACCTCCACCTGTCTCGGAGGAACTGAATTTTCCTGGAACGGCATATGAATGAACTGAGACCTTCAACGTGATAATACCAAACATACCAACAGAGCTCACCAATAAAACAACCACTAGTTTTATGAAAATTAAAAAAACATTGAGCGCATGGATCTGCAGGCCCGACACATCGGTCACCTGCACGGCTCCTGTCCTTCCCCCAAACCCGCTGGCTAAGGCACTTTGAAGATCTCCCGGCCAGACTGCGGTCCCTCCTTCAACACACTCTAACCCGGGCAAAGAGCTCTGAACTCTCTGACCGCTCCACACCCCCGAGCAGGCGTCGCCGGTGCTGGCGGTGAAGATGTTCATATCCCAGCACCCCCGCCCTCCCTCAGGCCTGCACCGATAACACCGCACCGCCCTCCCCGCCCGGCCCCGGCCGCGGGAGCGGCAGCGCGGTGGGTGCGAGGCAGGGCCGGCTCTCGCC
>WEIV01017115.1:704561-731622 GCA_013390005.1 Calyptomena viridis
GGGCCGGAGGGCCGCGCTCTGTCCGCCGCTCGCCCCTCACTCCATCCCGGCCCGCGCCGCGGCGCCCCGGCCGAGTCACGGCGCGGGGGCTGCCGGGAGTTGTAGTGCGGCGCTCGCCGTGTCTGAGGGAGGGCTCCGAGCGCCGACCGCGCTCTGCTCGTGCTGCCGAGCAACGCGCAAACAGGCGCCGGGCAGAGACTGATGCACGGCAAGTTCCACCTGAACGCGAGGCAGAACTTTTCTGTGCAATGACCGAGCACTGAACGGATTTCCTGGAGAGGGCGTGGAGTCTCCCTCACTCGGGATGTTCCAGAACTGTCTGGGCACAATCCTGTGCCATGTGCTCTGGGAGGACGCCGCCTGAGCAGGGAATGGACCACATGGGTCACTGTGGTGCCTTCCAGCCTCACCCATCCAGTGATTCTGTGGCGACGGGACCGCCGGGGATCGGCGACAGCAACGCTGAGCGCTCCCGCCGTGGCCGGGGCCGCGCTCTCCTCACGGAGATATTGGCGGGAACGGCCCCGCTCCCCTCACGGAGATATTGGCGGGAACGGCCCCGCTCCCCTCACGGAGATTTTGGCGGGAACGGCCCCGCTCCCCTCAGGGCTCCTCAGGCGCTCCCAGCGGCTGAAGAGCGGCCCGAGGTGACACGAGCAGCAGCGCCGGGCCGGGGTGAGCGGGACTCGCATCCCCGCCTTCCCCGTGTCCCGTCAGTGGGACGGAATCGTCAGACACCTCCAGCCAGGGCCAAATGAGGCAACCAGCAGGATCCCGAGCCCTGGATTATCCACTGATATCCCGGCCAGGTGGGGAGCAGGACTGTCCATCTGGAAAGCCCCGTGCTGAGGGGGACCGTCCCCACGGGCACAGAACGCACAGTGGTGAGGAACAGGCTGGAGCCCGGGCACAAGGAGGTGTCCGGTGCCCAGGGACTGCAGGAGCCAAAGGGAAAAGGCAGAGAGAGGGGCTGTGAGCGATGCCCTCGCAGGGCTGTGACAGAACATTGTGCACTGTTGAGACCAAGAAAGACCTAGAGAGAATCACCAGCCCAAGCAAGGTGATAAAGGTGACTTCTCAAAAAGTGCAGGGGAGATGGAATGCAGTCTGCTGGAAACACGGCTTATATTGACTTAAAAATTGCAGACAGACAGCTTTTGAAACATGTCGTGTTGGAGTTGGCAAACAGGAAAAAACAGGTACCCAACAATTTTATTAAATATGTTTTTCAGGAAGTTTTCAGGAAGGTTTGGAACACTTCTAACATAATTTAGAAATTTCTAACTTTTTAGAGTTGAGGATGATCTGCAGTGAGGAATTAAAGAATTGGAAATTTGGCTTAAAAGGGCCTCTAAACTGCAAATCATTGTGGAAGCCAAGTGCTTGGCTGAAGAATCTGGTCATCTAGAAAGATGGGAGAGAATATATCCCATCTGAGGTACTTTTATATCCCAGTTACTCCCCAGAGGCTGAGTAGGAAAAATCATACCACCCTCATTCAAGTAATAAATATAACATGTTAAACGTTTATGCAAAAAGTCCTGGAAGATTTCACAGTTACAGCGAATCAAGGAGATGTTTGGGTAGATGAGGAGGAGTGTTTCTGGTACTAATTTGAGTACTTGGGATGAGGTGCTTCCACCCACAGCCTCTGCCCCAGGAGCCGTGTGTAGGGTCAGAGCTCAGCACTCAGCCCTGGCTCGGGCAGTGGTGTGGATGTACCTGTACCCATCCCTGACCTGCTGTTTGATCTGCCTCACACAGAAACACTCGTGTCCGTGTAAAGTAGCTGTGTAACCAGAACTACTGTGTTCAGAGTCGAATATTCTGACCTTTAAACAAATCAGTGCACTAAAGGTTATATGTATGATGGTCAAATGCAGGTAAGTTTGTAAAAATATTGTTAAAATCAGTTACAAAGGCAAAAAAACCTGCATGGTCAGTAATGAGGAAAAAAATAAGGAAGCTGGTAGATACAATGCTGAAACAGTGTAAAATTACAATGTGGAAAACCCCCAACATTTTAAGAGTGGCTAAGAAGAGTTTCTTAAATTTCATCACCCTTTTTGGAACAGGGATTGACATTAAATTTAAGAGGTAGAGCTACAGACTCACAGCTTTAGCTTTGCTCTGTTCTGTTTAGTGTGCATTTTAAAGATTTGGTAGATTTATTAATATGAACAGATCTAGTAAACATTTAATGGGGCAGTGTAGTATGCAAGATTAGTAGACTGGTTTATATCTGACAGTTTTTAGAGTGGACATACTAAGGAATAAAGTGCTGAGTGATTCAAATGAGCAATATAAATCCTCTCACAGAGTAAATGAATGGTTAGGAAGTATATATTCACCTCAGCATGGAGGAAACAGGGCGTAAATATTGGATTTGGGGAACTGGAATGAATATCTGAGGTGGTGGATGAACTGATAATGGCTGGTAACTAACAAATGCCACGAAAAAAGGCTGCAAAATCGGTGTTTGGTAAGTTCATTTAAATGTGGCTTGGTGAAATATCTGTTTTGTAGGTGACTGATTTGTCATGAATGGAATATGGGATTTGAATGGTCCACTTTATTTTATATATATGAAGCAAGCAAACTCAGATATGGTCCAGAATTCAGGGTACAGAGCACAGCTTGTATTCTCCAAATGTCAATAACAAAACAGGAGAATTCTTTCAAAATTTCAGCTAAATAGACGCTGAATGTTTAAATATTTATTCAAATCGTAAAAATTTTATTTTCTGTGTAAAAGACAATGGGAAAACAAAAATGTTAAACATGATGCAGATGTTCCTGTTCGAGTGCAGTAAGTTTTTCTCTCCATTTGCCTAAGTTGTGTTCCAAGCTGCAGAATGTTTTTCCCCTGCTTTACCTGGTGTATTTATGTAAGCGAGCAGCTCATTATGTATCGGTCACATTTGGTGCAATTGTGTCTGCAGTGGTTGGTGGCAGTTGTGCCCCAGGGACAGGGAGGCCCCGAGGAGGCCAAGGGTTCCAGCAGTGCCTGCCGGCCTGGCCACCAGCACTGGGCTGCAGGGTCTCAGAATAGAGGAGCTGATTAGCGCTGAATCACCCTCCCAGAAGAGATGAAGCATTAAGAGCAGACAAAAGGGAAGCAGAAGGGAAACTTCAGGCAGAAGAAAATAATCCAGGAATTAAAAGCTTGGTGAAAGCCTTAGGATGCTTCCAGATTGAGCTGAAAGCCTTAGTTCAATACCATAGAAATAGAAGTTTGATACTGTGCACACTGTGGGATGGATTTGGTGGAAGTGGCTGACCCTATATTTTAATATGTAACACACCCACAGCAACAAATGTCCATGAGAATAGTTACTGTTTCCTGTTCTGAAGGATCCTGGAACCTGAACTTACTGGGGAAATTCTCCCTGCTGCATTCCAGCCAATGGGAATGGCAAGGAAAAAATGCTGACTTTAGAGATCAATAATAAAGCTTCTTCTAAAAGGTTATGCCTTGAAAGAGAATATCCTGCTACCTAATATTGATTGTAATATTCATGTACATTTTTCCTAATTTCTCAGTGAGTGAATATTGGGGAAATCTCAGCTGGTGTTTATAAACTGATGGAAAGCTTATTAAAGATATTTTATAGATGTGAAGCAGAAGTTATGCCATCAACCTCAAGTTTGTAGTTGTTGTTATTAAACAATAAGCCTCAGGAGTGATGGATCAGGTCATTGCAAAGAGCCTCCACAAGTGCTCACTTGTGTTGCTTTAGAACTAAAGAGCCTATTCCATTACAAGTTAAGCAACAATAATCCATAGTTGTAGTAGCACAGAGTGAAATTGGTCTTTGGGAAATGCAGAAGAAAATATAGAAACTGACCCAAAAAAATGCAAAAAAAAAAAAGCCCCAACGATCCCAAAATCCAGTTATAAAAACATAACCAAAGACTTAGATTAAAAGCCTTCAGTCTCCAAAAGTGGACACTGACAGATGTTTACAGAAGAGTTTAAGAATGTGGGAGCATGTGGAATTCTTTCCCAGCCTCCAAAAAGTTAATATATTTTCTCAGCCACAGGTGATGCTTCCATGTAACAGCTGTGGGGGCGTGAGCACTGGTCCCCACTCGGATATGGAGCCAAGCCATTGACCACAATTCCATGTTGGCTGTCACCAAGCACCTCCTTATTTTCCATGTGCTCAGCATAGTTTCCAAAAGTATGTGCTCCATGATGTTGCCCAGCACAGAGGTGAGACTGATCATCCTGTCCCCCATCAGTGGGAACTTCACTGGATTGCCACAGTTCTGCAATATGATGGGTAGTGGCTCAGCAGTGTTATCCACCAGTTCTCCAGGACCTGTGGATGTATCTCATCACTTCCCATGGACTTGTGCACCTTCAGGTTCCTCACATGGTCTCAGACCTGATCTTCTCCCACAGCAGATGTTTCTTCATTCTCCAAGTCCCTTCCCCATGGGACAGAAAACACCCAGAGCACATTAAACTGGACCAGTGTGGTCTGACCACGTGCCAGTGAAGATCAAGGCAGAAAAGCCATGGCTGACCTCAGATTTCTCCATATCCTGCATAACCAGATCCCCCACCTCCTTCCTGAGAGGTCTCACATTTTCCCCACTCTTCCTTCTATTCATGTACCTATAGAAGCTTTTCTTGTTGCCCTTCACATCCTGGCCAAATTTAATTCTGTCAGGGCTTCAGCTTTCCTAACCTGATCCTTGGCTGTTCAGACAGTTTCTCTGTATTCCTCTCAGGCTACCTGTCCTTGCTTCTACCCTCTGTAGGCTTCCTTTAAAAAGCTAAGTAAGCAGTAAAATACCTTCCCTTTCAAGTGTTTGAAGTACCATACACTGAATGACCTTTTCATTTTCCATTCACAAAGAAATAAGAAATAACTGTTCTTATTTCTGATACCTGTGATTATACCAATAGCTATAACTCAGGCCCATGAAATCCTTTAATATAATGAGCCATGCTGGAGAGTCATTCCCCTAAAGAAAAGAGCCCAGGATAATTGACCTGAAATGACCTCCTCATTTTCTAGTGAAAAGAGATCTAAATATGGCAAACATTTCCCTATGCTACTGTCTCTCAACAGATGACATCTTCCCCATCAGAATATTTTACGGTTAACAAGAATTGGTTATTTAATTTTATGAGGAAACTACCATAAGAACTATCTGTTCTTTGTCTTTAACTGTCCAGTGATTTTTCTGTCAGAATTTTCTTTTTCTACTTCCTTGTTTCCTTTGTTTGCATAATAGAGAAGTAGCTAATTCAGCATCGAAAAGTCAGTGCTGAGAAAAGTGTTCTGGTGACAGGGTGTGCACCCTTTGTTGGTTTTACATGTTTGGTGTGTGCAGACACCAGTTTTACACTCCTTCCTGCCAGCAGCTTCCCCAGAAGCACTTTTATTCTCACCTGCTCCATGTGTTTGCCTGTATCATGGAACACAGCTCTTTTCTCTTTTCAGAAATGCTTTCTGTTATAAATGGCTTAAGCTTTTACCTTTACCTTCACCTCAGAGCACTGTCCAGCCAAGAACAGCAGGTTTTGTCTCAAAGACCAATATTTCAGTATTACCTTCAGCAAGGCAACTTCAAATTTTCTTCATAAAGAGACAACTACCTACTAAAATAAAATTAAATTAGAACTGTATATGGTAATGCTTTTTGTAAGTGTATTTTTAAATTAAAGACATTTTCTTTAACCATGCTTTATCTGACATTTTCAAAATTTACATTCTAAGCTTTTAGAGTTTACACTCTAAGTTTTAGGCTTTCTGTAGGTCATCAAGTCTTTTACTTACAGACAATTACTGCAATATATCTGACAGTGTTTCTAACAACCCATTTTAACAGAAATCCATCCATATTTCTCAGGATGCACATTTGTCTTACACTGTTTGCATGCCTCCAAGTGTCAACATCCACCACCATTCAACTAAGACTTGTGGGAAAGAACAGTTTTTTATGAAGAAGCAATTATTACCAATACACAAAAACATAACTGGATACTGGGAACAGCTAAGGAGCTGCTACATGTCCTTGGAAAGAATCCATGACAAGCTGTAAAGGAACTCTGGTTTGGTACCACTTTTCTTCTGTACATCATAGGTCATTTTCAGGTGTCAAAACCTTCCATGCGCCACGTTCTTCACAGGTCAACTTTTATTTGCTGAAGATGATTCAAATTAAAGTTTAAAGCTGAAAGTTTTCTGTAGAGCTTTATATACAAATTGCAAAACTGAGGCACTAAAACACCCAGAGCACATTAAACTGGACCATGAATCATAATCATGGACCATGAGTTTCCTGTGTGTGTTACCAAAGGTAACAGGAGGTGGACTAAAGAAAAAACAGAGAAGTAGGTGAGGAAAGCTGCAGTTAAACCTCAAATCTTCTGAAAAGTGTGAAATGCCCATCTTTCCAAGGGACAGCCAAGGTTCTGCAGAACTGGTCCTTATTTTTTTTTTACTTCAGTTCTAAATAGATGGAATTGGCTTTGCAGTGTTTGTCCTCCTCTTCCTGCAGTCTGCCAGAGTTAACACAACTCCTGGTTTTTTGCTACCTGATAATGCCTCACACATATTTCATTCTGCAGATTTTCACCCAAGCAGCTTTAAATGAACACTAGGCAGGTAAAGCAGTAGGTTACCCACTCAGTGGTTTGCTTTCCCCTGTGGTTTAGATGTCCCTCCTTGCACCCAGCAACAATCCTCTGGCTGTGGCTTCTCCAGGTGGCTCAGTGCAAACACTCTGCCTGCCTGGTTCCTGCTCTGAAGCTGTTGAAGACACTATTTCACTGTCAATAATAAAGAAGCCACTGACCCGAGTTCCTCTCCTCTGTTCCCCTTGCTGGGATGGCAGTGCTGACTGCACCGTGATTGCTCTGTAAAGTGAAGTCAGGCTTGGGAGGCAAAATCTGTGATGGTGTGATTCCAGCTAGACAAAAAAAAAAAAGCCCAGTATGAAAATAGTTATTCATATCTGAGATAGCCTTTGTCACAGAAAAGATAACCCTCCTGAGGTGAAAGGAATGAGATCACTGATGTAAATCAGAGTGCTGCATTCAAGTCTCTCTAAGTTACTAATGAGCCTGGAAGAACAAGGATACTTAGGAGAAATCCAGAACAGCAAGAGGTGAGTTGCTGGAGCAGAGAGAAGTACTTACTTCAGATGCACAGAAGTGCCCAGCCTAAGGTGGTGAGCTCAGAGAGCATGAAAGGAAGGGAAGGAAAAGAAAGAGATAAGAAAAGAAGTAAGAAAGGAAGGTGTGAGCAAATCAATGAGTGATCAAAAGAACAAGGAATTTGTGAAATACAGTGTTTCTAACTTGGTAATGTTTATTATTTGAAACATGATTTGATATTTTGTTACACTTGTTCTAGAAATAACAATAATAAAATCTTGATATGAAGTTGGTGTAAGCTGTGTTATTTTCTTTGGGTTTTCCCCACCTCACAGAATTGATGGGATCCTAATTTCAGGTTTGTCCATCTTGAGTTTTCAGTAGCAATTACCACAACTTTTTAATATAAAATTAAAGCATGTTTTGAGCCAAGCTTCAAATATAATCCCTACAATCACCACAAATCAAAAGGCCACTAGCAGTGTCAGCTTCACTGCCCTTCTAAGGGAGAATCTGCTTATCCTTTCTGCCATAGGATGTGGGAACATGATAACTATTGATGGCCCACTACTTATTAAATTGTCATCAGGCAACATGTTGTCATAAGCTATTATTTTTAAATTATTATTAAAAAAACATCATATAGCACTTCTGTGATGTAAGCTGGTTGTTTCAACAATGGGAATGTATGTGATATCAAAACTGAACTACATCATGTTAAAATCAAGATCTAATTCAAATTGCTATGTGGAAAATTGATCAAATATTCAAATGACCACAATCTTCAACTGCAGAACACTGATTATATAGTGGGGGCCTGAGTCTTATGTAATTTACACTCAATTTATATGAGTGTAATTCCCTATGATTGCTGAAGCATGACATTCCAATTCACCTTTCTGGCAACAGCCAGTGCCAGGCAGGCAGTAGCTGTTCTGCCCTTACAAATATAAAATGGAGTTGATGGCCCACAAATTCCTTTGGCTGATTTTCCTGCACTGATGTTCAGACAACATCAGCAATGTTCCCCCTGATTGGTACAAGGGTAAGTTCCAGATCTGCCCATTCTTGTTTGTGCTCCCCTTTGGCCTGAGAAGTTCAGATAAAAGTGCCTCCTGTCCAGTACTGGTGGGTGGGTGAAATCTGCTCATTTATTAAGAATTCAGGGATTCCTGACTCACCTGGGGATTGTCTGTTTATTGTCATTGATCAGTGCCTGTTGTTTACTTAGTTTTTTAAAACATGTAGCAATATTCTTGGCAGATTGCAGGTTCACAGCACAGGAGAGCTTTCTTCTGGAACCAAAGGTATTGTTTAAGCAAAATAAGAGTGCTACTTTATTTCTAGATGCTACTTTAATTAGTCCTTTGATGCTAATGATTCCATTCCATATTGGGGGGTATAAAAAAAATGGAACATAAACCAAAGTGCACTTCTCTAAACATTGTTGCTCATTTTATACTTCACAAAAAGCCAATTTTATTTATGCAATTACTGCAAGTATACAAGATCAAGATATAATGAGGTGATACCATGAACTAGGAAATGCCAACCTATTCCAAATCCAGTGGAGAAACTTTAAATGGTAAAGTGCAGCAGGCAGTATGGCAAGCCAACAAATACATTTCCTTTCCCTAAAATGGGGATAACATCCTGCTGGAAATGCTCTTTTGAATCTGGTTCTGACACTTTAGTGGTATAATTTAAAATTATAAGGTGGGGATACCAGAATGCTCCTGTCCTGCTGCCTCTAAATGGGGCCGTCGTTAAAAGGTTTGATTTGTTCTAGTCCTACAGTTAATGAAGGCTGGGTGGCATTTCAGCAGGGTTAATGCTCTGGGTCCTTGTTATTAATTCCCCTGTAAGTACTCACCTTCTTCTGGACTTTCCAGTTAGTCCTGCTAGGATGTTAAAAATGTTTTGATACATATGTCAGTTGTTTTAATCGTAGAGCTATAAAGAACTAAGTCAAGAAAAGCCTCTCAAGTAATATAGAGGAGTTAGTTTATAAAGTAAGTAAAGTTGAACCACTAAGTAATAGTGACCACAATATAATTAACTTCAACATCCTCAGGGGACAGATTGTACAAAAAATGAGGAGGCTAGTTAAAAAGACCCTAAAGTCAGAAGTGAGGAAATTAAAATCCTTAGACTCAGCATGGAGGCTACTTGAGCAACCATAACAGTGTAACAGAAGGCAGCATAATCCCAAACAAAAAAGGGAGCTGACAAGCAGAAAGGAGCAATAGGGCTCCAGGAAGGTTCAAGAAGTTTGTGTAGTCGAACATGTCTTTTTCTGAAGGTAGAATTTTAACTTGTGAAGTCAATGGGGATAAAATACAGTGGCTAAGATACACAGTGGAGATTAGAAGGATGACAGAGGATTTGAGGAGCAGATAGCCTGACATGAAAACAAGATTTTCTCAAGTATTAAGAAGCAGCAAGCCTGCAGGATATTTTATAAGTCCAGTGGGCTATTTGGTAAAAAGTAAGAAAGTTAATGAGAACACAGAGACACTGAAATGAAGGTAAATTACTTGTTTGCATGAGCATTTCCACATCGAATTTAGGGGGAAATAGATATACCAAGTTTCCTCTTCTTATGTAATATAGAAGTGGTTTTGACAAACACAGGAATTAAAAGATGTGCTGGAACAAAATTCATAAATTACATAAAAACAGGCTCCTAGGACTGGAAAGTAAATAAATAAAAATTCTATGGGGATTTAAGATTGAAATTGTCTGAACTACCAACAAGAATAGCCAATCTGATTAAAATCAGTACATATGCTAAAGTAGAGAGCATTTATGCCCTAGAAGGTGTGAAGGGTAGTTCTGGAAATGCCAACACAGAGATGCATATATGTAAGCAATAAAAACCAGTTAAAATAAAATTGCTCCTCACTTGGATTAGTATGATGTGATCAGAATTAAGAGACCTGTCCCAGTATAGTGACTTCCAACATATTTACAAAGCTATTTGAATGTTTTAAAATTTCCTTGTTTCCAACTAAAAATGGTCTCAGAGTAAGCAGGTAGGAGAATTACAAATAAATACCAGGCAGGTGTACACTAGTGGTCTCACCTGAGCCCAGGTGTGCAGTGGAAGGAGCCAGAGCAGTCTGGGCTCACTGCCCTGCCCTTGTGTTATCAGTAGCACCAACCAGCCCAACTGCCTGCAGCCAGGAAGGGTTTTCCCCAGAGAACATTCTGGGGATTCTGACAAGACTCATCATTTTGGGGACAGGCTGCCAGGTTAGGTGGGTTACTGACACAGTGGGGCATTTTATGTTCTCCTGGGCTGCTCTGCAAGACACTGGTTTTCACAATTGAGAAGATTCCAGTTTAGGCATTAGATAACATTGTCATTCTAGAGTGAAATATTTACAGAATCAGCAAAGGAACTGGCAAAATTCTGTGGTTTGGAAAGTGAACCTTTAAGAGACTGATGTTTTTGTACAAACATGGTTATCTACAAGATAACCAAAAGCTGTTGGAAAGAAACCTAAGGATGGTATAAGGTGACCAGCAAAGCCATGAATTTCCCACCTTTGTGTCCCTGTTGCACACTCCATGACAGGCCACAAGGCTCCTGGAGGACCTCAGGGTCTTTGGAGACCAGGGGAGAACTTGCTGTTTTGGAGTGTTGAAACTTGACATTACTAGTTTAAATTTTCATTTTCTGTGCAAAGTAAAATCAGATTGGGTATTCATTTCTGCTAAAGAAAATTTTAGTAACTTGTGAATCATGTTAGAAAGCAGAAAATGGAAAAAACCAGTAGTAAGTCCAGTAGTTTATTGAAATAAAACATAGCAAATCCTGAAAAACATTTGGGGAAAGGGAACCTGCAGTGTTTCAAGTGAAGTCCTTTCCTTTCTCAGTACTGTAATGTGNCTGGGGAAAGGAAACCTGCAGTGTTTCTTGGGAAAGCACACATTGCTCCAGTTTGCATAATTAATTTTGCATAACTAAGAGGTCCCGGCATTCAAGTGCAGTCCATTCCTTTCTCAGTACTGTAATGTGGTACATGGTTATGTTTGAACTCCACTGTGATACAGCTGACCATGTTTCCATTCCAGAGGCTCTCTGTTCCTTCCCTTTGCTACCCTGTGTCCCAGTTGTAAATGTGCCCTCTCTGCAGCCCGGCAGGGTGTCCCTGTCTGGGGTTACACAGCCAGATTGATTGACACACTTCCACAAACCACCTCTCCAACAGGCCAGTCCCTAAGTCAGGCTGATCTGTGTACAGCACAGCCTTCTCTGTAAAACTGAGAACTACCATTCCAATTTCATCTGCCTTTATATTTCCTCATTCAGAATTGTTGACTGAATTCTAGATTTTGACAGCTTGTCCTTCTTGATTTCCCTGACCCTGTCTTTTCATGGTTCTTCAGTTGCATCTCTAATAATTTCTTCACTTATCCCTCACCCTGACGTCACATCTCCAACTCTCTGAAGGTATTTAGCAGAGCTATATTTTTGCTGCCTTGTCTCCCTTCCAATCCAATCTTATTTTGGTGTAATCTCATAGTCAAACACAGATTCACTATCATCTCTATGTTGCCAACCATCAGATCCACTTATTTATTCCAAACCTGTCCTCTCCTATTTGAACTGAAATCTCACTTTGTCATCTTGAAATGTCTTCGCAGATCCCTCACCATCATTTGCTGTTCAGAATGGGACTAAAGAGAATTCCTTCCATCTTTCCTCCTCTGCAGGCTTTCCCTAGTCAACCCCTAATCACTGTGCACATACTGCATGTCATCCAGGTTCCCCACCATGTACCGTCAGTGCTTCTGGTTTGAAAATACGTTTTGCCTGAAGAGTGTCCAAAACACTTTACATTAAAAAAAACCGCCAAAAAACCCACAACACCAACAGGTAGTTAAAATACCAGGCAAGCAGAAGGTAATACCTTGAGAAGCCTGGACATTGCAGCATTGTGCTCCAGCAAAGGTAGAGCATGAGTAAAGCAAAGGCACTGCCCTTCCTCTGCACTGCCCCGGGGTGCTGTGCCTGTGACCTCCAGGAGCTGGACCCACAGAGCACAGGGACTTCATTCAGTCCTGAGCTCCTCTGCAAAGTCTCCCAACATGGGCTCCAATTAGTGCCACTGGTATTGGGGGAGATTTTTTAGAGACCTGCTGAAAGCAACTGGAATAAGATTCCCAGATTAACTTTACACAGGCTACTGTACAGCTCCAGAGCCCTCAATCATTCTCATTCAAGGCAGATTTTCACTGCAGTCAGTAGGAGTTTCTGACTAATGAAGGATTAGGTCCATCCTTTTGGTAATTTTTTATCATTACCTGGTTCCTATCCTGCCAGCCACTTTTCAGTCTGTATTTTTATTGCCTTTGCTAGAAATTAGTAGCAGTAATATTTACCACTTCTGTTAAGTGCTTATAGTTCTATCACTAAAAACCAGGTCATATTTAATTTCTAGAATTACCCACCTGCCACTGAACTAACAAAGCCCATATAAATCATTCAAATGAGCGCCTTGAGAGATGTCAAGTCCCAAGTTAAGCATTATAAATGCTGGAAAGATGCAGAACAGAAACTAAATATAAGGTCCATCACCTAGACTTTTTATTAAAAAAAAAGGTTAATTATTCACAAATAGCAAATTTCACTAGCATGAAAAACCAGAAAGGAAAAAACTTGCTTATTTGTCATCCAACCCTGAATTTGGGCTATGGCACCATGTCCCATGATCATTGTCTTATGGTATGACCCAAATATGAACTATACACAGAGAAAGAAAGCAGAAAACTGAGCTGAAATTAGCCTCCTGCTCAGAGGGCACTGGGTTATCTTGTCTGTTTCTTATCCAAAGATAATAAAAAATATACTTAAAAATACATGTAATCCCCTGACATACTCGAGCTGGAGCATATTAACTGTTAAACTGTCACTATATCATTTGTACTGACCACAGTTTCAAATACAGCTGAAAGCACTGGCATTGTAAAACCTTAATTGGGTGTGTTGATTCCAGGAGCAAGGCAGACCTCCTTTGAGCTGATCAACATTTTAAGCTGAATTACATTGCTTATGTAAATGATTAAGACAAAGGACAGTAAGATTTGTAAATAAGTAAAATGATTGATAAAATACATGGAGGGAAAACATAAAAATACAAAACAATGTCTTCTGTTTAGGAACTGATAACTTCAAGAAAATAATGACTTGGTTCAGAGTGACTAAACCCAAGGGCCACTGCCTATATTTTCTATCTGCACTTAGTGCTGGCTCAGATCAGACAAAAGTGTATCGTGCAAAACTATTTTAAGAGAAATTGCTCCTTGCCATGTAAATTCCTGCTCACCAACGATTACTCACAAATACTCCACTGGGGAAACTGAAATCGTTAAGTAAACCATTTAAAAGCTGAAGTAGAACGTGTTGATTGCTCTAGCTCAGCTCACCAGGCTGCTCAGACACAGGACTCCTTGCCAGCACAACAACGTGTTTGGAAATAACTGGAGTGCCCATTCTGTGCCTTGCAGTGAGGTAGTGAGGCCAAGAGTGGTGACTGGTGGAAAGACAACGAGGACATGAGCTGCTTCTGTCGCTAATGCAGGCATTGTCCCTTCCCCGTGGGGATAGCAGAGCACTAGAATCACTGCCCTGTACTATTTATCATATACTATTTAACACAATGCCGGCCCCGCTGAGCTGCTATGAAAGTAATCCTTCCCAGAAGTTTTAAAACCAAGTGCCTCATATCTCTGACTTGTGGGTTTCATTTCCCTTTCCCCCCTGTTTCTCCTCTCTGACCTGCTGGTGGCTGAATAAAACAAAGAGTGTCTCGGGGTTCCTGGCACGGTGCTTCCAGGAGTCCCTGCGTACCTGTGGCATAAACAGCACTGTGCAGGCACGGTGGCTCCTGCCGTGGTGTCCCAGGTGCCCTGGTGTCCCCTGGTGTCCCCTGGTGTCCCCTGGTGTCCCCTGGGAGCGCGGGGCCGGGGTGCAGGCTGCCTGCAGGACCCGAGCGGGCCGGGCTGGATTTAATGAGCGCGTCTTCGCTGACAGATTCATTATTTGTGTTCGGTCGCTTCAAGTCAAAACTGATTAGTTACACTTACTGCAGCAAAGATTTAATGATTTTATTGTTTATCTTCAATTTATTTTGATTAACATCTCCGTTCTTTTCATTGCAAGTGCAATTAGGTGTAATATAACAGCGACTACTTTAATTTTGCTGAAATTAAGATGAATAAGTGACGGATTATGGCACTTTGTTTAACAAATAAATCATAGTTAAGAGGACTGTATTAGTAATAAATGAAAAAACAGACAATCTAATTAAAATGCATGGAGCTGATTGTTCAAGTTTCCAGAAATGTAATGAATTTTCATTTTAGAAATCAACTAGATTTAGGTGTAGTACTTATTTATTGACAGTAAGATGACAGAAAGGCATGTTATTTTGTAAATCATCTTAATTTCTTTTACTGTGTTGGTAGAAGGAAGTACAAGCAATGAAATGAAGATGCACATTTAAAATTTTAGGAGTTAAGATTATTTTGTCAGGAAACACTGCAATTAGGTATGGCTAAAATAGAGACTGAGGAACTGAAATGAGGGGGAAACTCATTAGTTCAATTCTCACATGTTCAGACTTCAGCATTTTCTGCAACAGATGAATATTCTCCAGGTCCCAGCCACAATTTTAAGTTCATAAGATTCAATTCATTGCCACACAGCAAAAGCCTCAAGACACATAAGATGGAAGAAAGAAGTAACATGAAGCAAACTGAACTCAACAAACAGTGAGCAAATCAAGATTGCTCTATCCCAGCATCCCCAAATCACGGGGCAAGGAGCAGGGCAGCAATCCCAGAGCCAGCTTACTGTGGGGGTCGGGTGGGCTTAACTCCTGATTGAGGAAAACCAAGAGGAAAACGAACCCTTCAGAATCAGAAACTTTATCCCTCTGATGTTTAAAAGACCTTGTATTTGACAGGACAGCTTTGAAGATAAAGACGGAGCGCTCTGCAGCTACCGGCTGTTCAGCACCCCACACTGCTGTCTGAATGCACTTCACTCCAGTTTCACTCAGTTCATTCGTGTCAGAAAGGAGACAAGGGAGACAGTTTGGAGTGTATTGTGCTATATTTTTGGTGCCACTGTATGTTGCCCAAGCTCTCTTCAGAGAGCCTGGAAGAGCTGGGCTCCATTCTACCCATCTCTGCCACCCTTCCTTCCCACCCCACTGTCACACGGGCCAGTTGCTCTCAGATTGCCAACATGGAAATTTGTCAGTAAAAATGTGCACTGCCATCCCTGGCTGCAGGGACAGGAGAGCTCTGAGCCAAGAGCTTGGCACTGGAGATGGGTGAGGATGAGGAGGGACTGCTCCCTTTCCTTAATGTGCAATATTCTTTTTTTTTTCTCTGTAGGAGGATTTTGTTCCAGGGATTAAGGTTCAAGAGGACTAAGGCAGAGCACTATATGCTCTGTTAAGACCTCGTTTTGATTTTTTTCCCCTTTGTATATTTGGGGGGGGGGCAATGAGAGAAGAGAGGAGGAAACAGAATGCAATTCTTAAGATCAAAAAACCTGCAAAAGATTACTTTGTTCTTCCTAAACTTCTAAGCACTCTTCTTATATTACTGTTTCTCTCTTTAACTGCTTTAAAGCATTTTCCAGATATTCGGAATAAAGCCGGCATTGAAAGAAGCACTTAGAGGATTTAGTAGCAATTTTTTGTTAGGTTTTTTTGCTTTGGTTAGGACTTTACCACTGTACACTCCCTGAAATACAAGAATTTCAGTGGCAATGTAAATTTGTTCCAGGTAAGGATCTGCTTTATAGCTTTAACAGGGACCTAAAATTGTATTTTAGCAAATGTCTGCAAAAAAAAAATAGAAAAATAATTCCTATCATATAGGTGTAATGGGAAAAAATCACTGAAACCAGTTTCATTAGTGTAAAATCAAGGGAAGGAGGAGGTGGAGACAGCATTTCATAGGGCCTCCTTTCTTTGTCCCTGATTATATTGATCAGACTGACTCATTACACCAAAATAGGTAGCTCTTTCCAAGTGTATAAATTCAAATAAATAAGTCTGGGCACTTTCAACAAGGCAATATACCAACTTATTTACAAGTGTTTCTTCGTGTCATTAGAACCCTCTTCTAATACTAGTTTTCAATATTTAATAAATGAATCAATGGTAGGTAAAGACAGAGAAGAGGGAGCTGGAGCAGAGATGTTGCTAATGACCCAAGGACCGTGTGAAGAGCAGCCCTGCCCTGAGCGGAGCCCCCAGGAGCTGAGTGTGGTGCAGGAGAGCCGGGGCTTGGGGAGCTGCAGACTGGCAGCACCATTGGCTTGAAGGGGCCCTGATTGATTTGTCACCAGAGGCCCATTGGACTGGGCGAAAAGCCCTTGTGATCTCAATCCCTGTGTGCCTCCTTCCCTCTGCCTGCTGGCTGTGGAGCTGGCACAGCAGCTGGGCAAGGGCTCAACCTGGGGCTGACACTCAGCAAAAGGGTTGAAGGTCACGGCTGCCGAAACTCTGCGAGGACTGACAGGGGAGATCCAGCTCATCCTACTGCTCACTTTCTATCTTGCCTTTAGAACTCCAGAGGTTTGCAAAGCCCCCAGTCCACATCCCCACAAATCCACCAGCACACCCTTCCCCAAGCAGAGACACAACCAAAGCCTCTCTGTGCCTCTCTCTTCCCTCTCCGTCTCCTCGCACACACTCACGCACACACTCACGCACACACACACGCGCTCTCCCCACCCCTTCCACCTTCCTGTTATCTGTGCCTGGGAGAAACCTCTACATCTACAAATATTAATTACAAGGGACAACGAAAGGTAAGAAGGCGTCAATTATCCAAAGGTGTCGTGATGTTGTTTCAAGTCAATTGCAAATGTGTGAGGGGAAGATTTCGCCCCAGTGATTGCTGTCTGCTTGGCTGATGGGGACCGGAGCCGATTCCCTCCCAGAACTGCTGCAGCTATGCCTTAAACCACACACTTTCCAGCAGGAGCCATCAGCATGGGCCCTTCTGAATTCTCTTTTTATTTCATTCATTAAGGGCATTAGGCAAGTTGGAATTTGTATGAAAAGGATCCTATGGGAATACTGTCTCCAGGGTAGGTATTTTCATGACTTTCCACATCCTGGGGCTCTCTCTGTATCTCTTTCTCTCTCTGTTCTGTTAGATGGAGCTTTAAAGGAGGCTGCCCTCATCTTCCACCTAATCTGGGGAAAGGAAATATTCTGAGCTGCATATATTGAGTGACAAAAATTTTATTTATTTTATAAAGTGGCAGTTACTAAGAAATTCTGTGACCTTTCCTGCTTAATTTTGTTAATGGGCTTTGTTATTATTATTCCTATTCCTGTTTTCAGGTTTTTCTCACACAAGAGTTTTTAATTGCAATTGCTTTCATTATCCAAAAAGAAGGAGATAACAGACTGGACAACAGCAAAATAATATTAATCAAACAAAGGCAGAGTTTAAATTAAAAGGGCTGTTGTGTTCTCATAAAAGCAGGACAATCTCAATACTCCAGTTCATTTCACTTGGCAAAAGAACGTGGCATCAGTTTTTTAACTTTAAAATAGTTTAATGAACACGAATGGAGAAATAATTTTTCTGTGTATTTAGCAGTCTATAAAGAAGAGAGAATGCTTTAACTTTGATCGCCACAATTAGTTCCCTGGGTATCTAGAGGGGAACAGGGCAGCCCTGGGAGCCTCAGTTCTTTAGATACAAAAGCATTTAGATCGCTTTAGAGCAGTTAATCCTGAGACTGGCTAGGGTCCCTTTTGTTTTCTAACTCCATTGTGGGTTTTGTTCAGTTTTTTCTGTTCGCATGATTGACTGCCCAATGGATGCTAATTATCCAAATGTCGCTTCTGTCCTTTGAGTGACTTTCTATGTATTATGGGCAACTGTCATGCATTCTGTCATTCTATATCATATTACATGTATTATCATATGAAAATGGTACTCTGCATAAAGGAAGGTGTCTGAACCAGCAGATGCTGCAGATATTTAGAGCACTTGCCTAATCTGAATGGATTTTCTATAGAAAAATTGGTCAGAAAGCATATAGGGGAGAGTCAGAAATTGAAAGTTTATCAGGTAATTATTTTTGTCCTTTTGCTGTTTACATGATAATGTACAAAGCATTAACTGTCTCTGCTCCTGAATTCTGCAGCCACCTTCCTCCTCCCGAACCAGGCAACCCGTCTGTATTTATTAGAGTATGACAGCTTAAGCTAATTAAACTGATATCTGTCCAAAATAATAAGCCCAGAAAGTTAGAATAAACATTATGATTATAAGCAGAAAAGGCAGCTATACAAATGTAGCATCAGTGTTATATTTTAATGATAAACTGAAATTCCTGTATGAAAAACATTGGATGTGAAATTCCGAACAATAATAAAGTTCTGCAAAGACATTTTTTTCACTGTAAATATTTTTTGCTTAGATCTTTATCTCTTTCCATGATATTAATAAGGCTGAGGGCTAACACAGCTGTGAACTTGAATGTTTTTTTATTTTATACATATGTGAACATATATTTGAAAGGATATCAAGGGAAAGGTTTTTACTGCAATTTTCCCACTAAGATAAACTTAACACACCTCAGTGTAATGTTCATGCCAACACTTAACAGGAATGCAAGATTTATAACGATAGGGCTTTTTAGATTTGCACTCTGGGGTCCATTGAATCCATAGGCACATCCAGAGTTTCCTATCCTAAAATGTTAGGATAGTGTTTCATATTTGCCATTGATATGAAATACTGTGGATATAAAACACTGAAATTCATGATCTCGAGCTTCATCAAATATATGTGCAGTGAGTTTCCATTAATGGTAAAGCTAAATCGTGGGAAATAGGTGCTTTAGGAAATAGCACAAAGATGCCATGGAAAGACTTGCTCTGCTGTATGAAGGTGCTTTGAAATTTTACATGATCAAATATACATGATCAAGCTGTGCTTGTTAGGGTACGAGGGGCTCCGAACGGTCAATGGGTATTGATCAGGCTGTTAAGTATTTGTTCACCATTCTTTATATCCCAAAAGGTTCAGGGAAATGAACAGTGAAAAATTGCATCAGAGTCCACCTTTGTTTGAGATTGATGTATCAAAACAGAGTATTCATTTGCCAAATCTATTGGAAAAAATGTGTGGTAAATTATGACATAAGGGCTCCTTGTACAGAGATTAATATTTCTATTTTTTTAATTACCTTTGTAAAATTCTAAGTGCTAATTAAAAATGTAAAGACAGAGTCTTTGTAGAACATGAATAGTGAATTATTGATAAGAGCAGATTTACACAGCAAAAACAGAGATACAACCATATCTTATCAGTTGACCTTTACATTTTTCCTTACATTTTCCTCATGCAAAATTTTTTTAACTGAAGTTGCAGGAACAGTGATGCAGGAGGTGGAAATGGAAATTTCTGTTGCTCTTACAAAATAGCAAATCTTACTGGGATCACTTCCTACCTTTCAGTAATGGAATACATATTACTGATCATGAGAAGTTCAGATTAAATGGGGTGGGTTTTAAAATAGTAATATCATTTGGCAAATATCTCAAATTATTCGAATAATAATTCTTTCTTCTTTCTTGAGATTTCTACAGTGTCTATTTCTACAAGTTCATAATATATATTATTTATTATTTTAAAATTATCTATAAAGTTGGTTCCATAATTCAAAATACTACACATGTTGAAAGAGAGTGCTAATGTATAATTCTTGCAAAATCATACAAGGCATACTTTATTTGATTTCATTATGCTGTGCATTACATAAATTCACAAGGTCTTTCCTGAACACAGAAATCTCAGAAGAGAAACTTACTACACACTAAAGAAAACTACAGAACACAAAGAATTATTTCTGCAGATATTTGCCTCTAAGAAATGATAACATATGTCTGTGTCTGAATCTGCAAATAGAGAGATGGATACACACACATATGTTCATCCACACACACAGAGCCTCATACTGTGATATATCTTATACATATTTATATAAACAAATTTACATACTGCATCTTTTGTAAATCTTAAAACCAGCAATACTTATCTTGTGTCTCATCTTCAGACAGTAATTCCCTTAAAATGGCTTAATATTTTTCCGAATGAGAATTACATTGAAAATAATCGGCCATGGTTATATATAAAAAGTTTGCAAAGTATAAAATGGGCAAAATGCCCCGGATTGGTGGGAACTGCCCTCTCACCTCCTCGTGTCCGACCTGCCACTTAATTAATGTGCTCTCGTGAGGAGCGGGCAGTGTCAGCGAGGGAGCACAGCCAGCACAGCCCCCAGCACTGGCAGCTCCCAACACCCCAGATTGCGGGAAATCCTGTGCCTTAACTGCAGCTGCAAGATTTCCCCGGCACTGTTTCCCTGTGCATCTCAGCTGCCTTCCCGCAAAGCTTCACCCCTGGGGTTCCCTGCGGCTGCTCCTGCCTTCCCATCCCGGCTGTCCCGCCAAGGCTGCGGCTCCGTTCCTTTCCGTACCTGCTCGTGGGCTGGGAATGCTGCGGCACAGCCGGGCGGTGGGCATTCAGGTAGTCCACACAAGGGTTCCGAGTGACAAAATATTGACTGCATTTGCTATTCACTTATGAGGGATGACGTTAGTGCCACAAAAATCCCTGTGATGTACAGGGAATAGTTAATTAATTAAAGGACCTGCTAATTGCTACTTGAGGTACTGTGCAGAGCTGATGAAGAGTGCTTGGTGCAAGGTTAGCTTCTCAGTTTGGAGTGAACATTTTCATTTAAAAGATTTCTTTAAAGTACATCCTAATTTTTTTAATGTTTTTTCAGGTTACTGTATCTAGTTGAGACTCAAGTGTTCAATTGAGCTTCAATTAATTATAATATATAGTCAGGGTTCTTTAGCTGGGATGGATTGATGGAGAAGCTTTGTTTCATTTGGTGCAGGTGGCACTGTTTAATAAGCACAGGAGAGAGTGAATAATGTAGTGTTTGCAAAGAGAAATAAATGCAAAATAGAGAGGTGCAATTAGATCAGCTCAGAGAAATAAAGGATAAATATTAAATGGTCAGGTATCTCGCAAATATCAAATAAAATAGTAATAAGTATCTCATTGAAAACTGACATTTTAATTTATGAATATCTAAAAGCAACTGCTTTAAAATAAATCTAGTGAGCAAGTCTCCTGCCTTCGTTAGGCAGGCACGTTTCAATATCTGGAAAATACCACACTGCAAATTTTCAAACTCTCCACATTAATTTTCTGACACTGAAGTATAAATAGGATTCTAAATTTAAAACATAAACACAAGGACTTAAAAAATAAATTTCTAAATTTTATTTTAATATACCTTTAGCATTCTTTTCTTTAATTGGAGCTATGTTATATTGGAGAAAAATCACCCCATGGAAAATTACTCTGCGAAAGCTTGTAAATCATTATCAGTGTATGAGCCAATGAGAGGCTTCTCTGCATTCTCTTAAGATAAAACAAAGTTGCAGAAGATTATTCAAAAGAACAGCAAAATTGTAGATGGAAAATGTAAAAAAAACCCATGAAAATGAAAATATTCTAATTGTACACAAAAAAAAAAAAAACCAAAACAAATATAAACTCCTGAAAGTAACAAATAAGAAAAAAAGGAAGGAATGTTATTTGACTTAAAAAAGAGGGGGTCTGGGTATCTGGTAGCTAAGAGGATAGTCCTGTAAGCTACTTAACAAAAGAATGTGAATGTATTAGACATTTCAGCAACACTTCTGCATCTAAAAATTTCAGCTGTAGACAGATTTTCCACAGACGATTCCCCCCTACTGTTAAGCTCTTAAATATACCTATAAAATACAAAATGTTCCCAATCACCTCCAATAAAGGAAGCTTCCTTACATTAAATGCATCGAATATTTGTGTTAGAAATCTGAAGTGCTTTCTGATGTGGTTAAATTCACAAAGAAATGTGGTTGTAGAACAGAAAAGGAATGTATTGAGCACATCACTCTGAATATTTGCAGATGGATCCAGAGCTGGGGAAGTTTACTTACAAAAATGTGGAATTAATCATATTCTTAGGCTCTGAATATTCAGAGGAGTCAATGGCACTGGAGTCCTTCCTGTGCAAAGGTTGTTTGTGGTGTGTGGCCGTGTTTCCCAGCCCTGCTGCCCCCAGTGAGGGGCAGCCCCAGAGCCCCCAGAGGTGCCGTGGGAGTGGGGAAGTGTTGGGGACTTGGGGACGGGGTGTGTGCCCTGCTGGGGCTGCTGAGGAGGGCACAGGGCACAGGGCATAGGGCACAGGGCACAGGGCACAGCCAGCCCTCCTGCCAAACTTCATGGGCATTGGGCAAAATGGGTGGCACCAAAAAAACCCCACCTTCCCCAGTTTCTTTACAAACAAAACCAAAAACCTCTCCATGTACCTGGAAAATGCATTTCTGCAAAGGACCTTATTACTTCTTTGAGCTCTAACTGTAGAGCAGGAAGATTAGTCTGTAGTAAATAGATTAAAAAACCCTGATTATTAAGAAGCACCTACAGTACTAGATGCAAAAAGAGGTGTTTTTGCAATCTTTGCCATATTGTGTGTGTGAAATTTACTGAATTTTTAGTAATTACCACTTTGTATTTTGTAAACATTATTCCATTTACACTATTTACTATGGTAGATGCTTGTCAGGCAATCACATCTAAACACACTACTAAAAACTGTATTCTCCAACATAAAACTCAAAAATTATCTTAAATAAACAGCTACTGACCTTTAGAATCATATTTTCTTTTCAAATTCAGTGTAATAAAAATGAACATTTTGTCATCACTTTAGGAAACTGTGCCAAACACCTTAAAACACATGTCACATGCCAACTTTACTTCATTTTTCTCCTCAGGGAATAGATACATCTGGAATCATAATCACAGATAAAAACCTTGACAAAATTGCACATGAGCCCAGCCCTTCTCCCCAACACCTACCTTTTCATAACATTTAATACAATATTAATATCGGTTACTAAAAAGGCTTCCAACCTTTACATTTCTGACATAACATGTTCAAACCCATATTTCACACTTCTTGTTCTGTTTTAAGTTCAGTGGATTTAACAGGACTCTGGAGAGAAGATCATGTGGTTGAAGATTTCCCTCCCTCTTTGACACCCGTAGAGGCAGTTTTGGAATTGTTTAAATAGCTGTGGCTGTATAAACTGGAATATGTGACACATTGGACATCTTATTTCCCTCTCCCCTCTATAGATACATGCTTGCATTTTCCTCTGAACTCCACTACTTGCACCAGTGACAATTTCAGCACAACATCTGGGCAAAACCTTCAGAATATTTTCCTATTAAGCTGTATTATTTCTCTTTCCTGTGCATTCCTGGTTTACCAGACAAACACAATTAGCTAGTATTATATAATAATATTATTTGGTCTTTTTTATCTGTGATTGACAGTTTTTCAAATCAAAATAAAACACATTCTTAGTCGATCATCTTCTTGAGAGTGCACTCCTGTTTTAGGCTCAGTTTGCCTCTGAGACAGGCAGAGATCTAATTCCGTCAGGGGTAGATGGTGGAATTATAAATCCAACAGATCCCATACTCTCTGAAAAATGCTTGGATAATATTTAACAGCTAAATCCTAGACTGATAGTTTTACTATGCACTTGAATCAAACACTCATCAGCTGGTATTGCAAAGAAATGGAATTGGAGAACTTTGCAAATTTCCATTTATGATTGTGTTTGTAATTAATCCCATGCTGGAAGTACCTCGGGCACTCACTGTATGGCTTTGTTCATGTCAGAATGGGGAGAGCAACCTCTTTTTGTTACATATTTAACAGCTTTGAAAGACATTTTTTTAAACAGCAAATGTAGTAGACAGCTTTAAAGCAGAAGACATTAAATAGGGGGCCAATTATTCATTCAGCAGCTCTACGTGCATCAAAAACATTCATAACACCAAATTTTCCTGAGACAAACCACTTCAATTTCCCATGACTCAGACACCATTTCTGCACCAACTAGATAAGGATAGCAATCATTTAGAAAAAGAAACAGACATAAAATGTTTCTTGCCCTGGAATACTGAAAAAAAAATCCTTAAAAAGGTGTTCATTTACAATTCAGGGACAGCAACGGTGACAAGAAACATCTGATTTTTAGATGGAACAATGTTTCTTATTAAGATAATTTCATCATTCTCTTTCACTTTAAAATGACCCCAAGTGTCTAACTCAGTATATGGAAGTGCAAAAAGTGATCCATGGACAGAGCACTAATTCCCCCAAAGTGTTTCAAGTGAGTCCCTGGAGCAGCTGACTCTGGAGCTGCTGGTCTGTCTGCAGCGACTCGGGGAGAGGAAGAGCTGGGCTGAGCTGAGCTCCACTTGCTGACAAGAAACAAACTGTCTCACATTTTAGGAGAACAACATCATTGCCTATAAAAATGAAGAAGAGACAAAATAAATAAAACCAGTTAATGTTGTAGTTAACTTGCAAATCAAGTAAATCTGTTGGTACAGTATTTTAGAAATAAATGATAACAGCCTCACACCAAACACACATTTCTGAACATATACGCGCTCTGATTTTGATTTAATGGTATCTCAGCGTCAACTATTGCTTCCTTTGCTGGTACACACTTCCTGATGCCTACTGTGAAGGGTGCCCATATTTACAACTGAGTAAGATGATTAATTACACCTTGTCAATCACGGTGCATGAAGACATAACACCACAGCAGACAATGAAGAAGATGCCTGAAGCTACAATTACATTTTAATTCATAGTTTATTGTATGTTCCCATATATTGCAGTCTAATAACCGTAGGGGCATCGAAAACATATGAGATATCAATCACTCTGCCCCCTGGTCTTTCATGTTTATATTATTCCACAGCCTTTAAATTACCATAAGTAGTTACTTATTTTCTAAGCTTGCTTCTCTTCCCTCTTACCTTTTGCTTCCATTTATCTTTAATTCTTAGTACCTTTATCCAACAGCTATAAGTATTTGATGGAAGTTTGTAGCTCACTTAAAATCTGCAACAGACAACCTGAAACCCAGCAATTAGCAAAGACAGCTTAGACTTGTGTTCCTTTGTTGAAGGAGGCGTTGAATCTTTTGTTCTGATTTAGTCACGGTAGCTGGGTGGAAGCTGGTACCTCATTATGTGGTTGGTCTGTTTGTCTGGTAGGTAGCAGATGGTACTGGAGATGACGTTACCAAGAGAGGCAGGGTAGAGAAACTCAAGACCTGTGATTTGTTCACCTGTCACCTATAACAAAATACAGGTTAAAAGACTTTATTATTAGCTGCACCATTTTTTTAATGAAAAAACTCTCATTTCAAATGAGCCTGCATTTCATTCCAGAGACGATTTTGCTCCAGCAATTTTTCTGTTGCTCATTATTCAAGAATATCCTGGATTTTATTCTGAACAATGTAAATGTCATTCAAGTGTCAGTGTGTACATTAGCAGCTTTATGTTTACATTCTGTTACTTTCCGGGTGTTTTGGTAGCAAGGGTTGGATGTCTCCTTGTGTTTGTATATCCATTAGGAGGATAATCAGAGATAGCCTGTGAACTGCAGGTTGTGCCATACTTTTCCAACGTGCTCTTGGCATTATTGGTTCCGTCGACTGAGGCAATTCTGTAACATAAAATTCTGTATTTTAATGCTGGTAAATATCTAAAATCTGTTTGATAATTAGCAGTGTCAGATAAACTGTACGAATCCATGACCTTCCTTAACTGCAAGAAGTATGTGATCAATTCCATGATAGGGAATTAATCTGGCATTAAAACATCTGAGGATAGGATGGTACAAAGCTGTGGGTAAGGATATACACAGCAAATTGCTTAAGTGAAGATAACCCAGTGGTGTCCCACGGTGGGGTACGTGGTGTCCGCTCAGCAATATCCCACCACTGCTCCCAAAGGCAAATCTCCCATTTCAGGGGATCTCAGAAAACGTCACCCAACTTTACGGAGGGTGGGAAAGCTTATTTTACCAAGATAAATTCTACAGAGCACCACTAACTGTGCTGCAGAATTCTGATCTGGATTCACACATGAACTTCCATTGTTCCCAAGGTGTGATTTTAGGATGGTGTTTGGGTAGTTCCCACAGATGCCAAATTAGCTGGCATTCTGTATGGTTTCTTGAGGGGTCTTGTGGCTATTTCATATGCATTTCTACAAGAGACACTTTGTTCTGCTCTGTGACATGCAAATGTCTTCAGCTACCCAGAGCAACCCCAAAAGAACGATGATAAAAAGCCTCGATTATTGTAAGAATGGAACACACAAACTCAATGAAGTCTGACTATGAACGGAGTAATTCCAAATTTAGCAAGGATAGTCTTAACTGCACCACACCTGTAAGAGGCAAATGGCTCTGTCAGAAAACAACACCTAACGGGAACACACTGAGTGATGTAATAATCCACAGTCACGGGTGAGGCAGCGAGACTCATGATCTCAGATGTGCATTCAGATCTACCTTCCGCTGTGCTACCTTTGTAACGTAATTAGAAGTGTGATATTTGACATCTTTAATACTAATTAGTCCTTCCTTACTACCCACCTCCTGGATAAATATTTAGACATCATGAACAGTCTCCCTGTGTACTCTTTGTCTTTTCTGGAGACTTCTTGAAGCTTCTGCTCAAGTTCAGAGACCTTCTTGGCCTGGTTTTCTTACAGTCTACTTGGAAATGAGACACGAGGGCCCTTGGTCTGTGGAAGGCTCCACAAAGCGGAACGACTCAAAATATTTTATTGTTACGCTGGGTATTTTTCTCAAGAAGGGTTGTTGGGTGCATTCAACTAGTCATAAGTGTTTGGGGTATGGCGATCTCCAAGTGGAAACAAACTTTTGACCCCTTCCTTCTCCCTCTCTGGGGGCGTTCTGCCCCACGCCCT